>LR812541.1:51707900-51710400 GCA_903798195.1 Danio kyathit
AGGTAGGCTAAATTGTAAATCGTAGTGTATGAGTGTGAATGAGTGTGTGGATGTTTTTTAGAGATCGATTGCGGCCATGTGTGCTGGATAAGTTGGTGGTTCATTCCGCTGTGGCGACCCCAGATTAATAAAGGGACTAAGCCGACAAGATGAATGAACTAATCATACTAGCAAACATGCTAATTCATACTAAATTCATGCTAACAGCATGCTAGTTTTACTAGTAACTTATGTTAGCAACTGCCTAGCAACCACTCAGAACATCTTAGCGATGGTCTAGCAACGCCTTAGCAATAACTTAAAACACCCTAGCAACCACCTATCAACGCCTTAGTAGCCACTTAGAACACCCTAGCAACCGCCTAGCAACCACTCAGAACACCTTAGCAACTGCATAGCAACACCTTAGCAACCACTCAGAACACCATAGCAACTGCCTAGCAACACCTTATCAACCCCTCAGAAGACCCTAGCCACGGCCTAGCAAACACTCAAAACACTCTAGCAACCACCTAGCAACACCTTATCAACAACCTAGAACATCTTAGCAACCGCCTAGCAACAACTTAGCAACCACCTAGTAGCCAATCAGAAAATCTTAGCAACCGCCTAGCAATGCCTTAGCAACCACCTAGCAACCGCTCAGAACACCCTAGCAACACCTTATAAACAACCTAGAACATCTTAGCAACCGCCTAGCAACAACTTAGCAACCACCTAGCAGCCAATCAGAACATCTTAGCAACCGCCTAGCAATGCCTTAGCAACCGCCTAGCAACCGCTTAGAACACCCTAGCAACTGCCTAGCAACCACTCAGAACGCCCTAGCAACCGCCTAGCAACGTCTTAGCAACCACCTAGCAATGCCTTTACAACGACCTAACAACCATTCAGAACACCTTAGCAACTGCCTAGCAATACCTAAGCAACAACTCAGAACAGCCTAGCCATCACCTAGCAACGCCTTAGCAACCGCCTACCAACCACTCAGAACACCATATCAACTGCCTAGCAACCACTCGGAACAACCTAGCAACCGCCTAGTAACGTCTTAGCAACCACCTAGCAATGCCTTTGAAATGGCCTAACAACCTCTCAGAACACCTTAGCAACCGCCTAGCAATGCCTTAGCAACCCCTCAGAACACCCTAGCAGCTGCCTAGCAACACCTTAGCAACCACTCAAAACACCCTAGCAACACCCTAGCAATGCCTTAGCAACCCCTCAGAACAACCTTTCTAAGCATTGCCTTAACAACCGCTCAGTGGTCGACCTCGCAACCACTCAGAAAACCCTAGCGACACCTTAACAACTACCTGGAACACCCTAGCAATGCCTTAGCAACCGCTGAGCAACCACTCAGAACACCTTAGCAACCGCCTAGCAACATCTTAGCAATACCTTAGCAACCACTCAGAACACCCTAGCAACCACCTAGCAAGAAACATGCCAATCCATACTCGAAACCTGCTAACCTATATGTAGTTATCTAACTATTGACCTTATTCTTCAATGCGGAAGTGCGCTCGTTTTTGTGATTGTTTTAGAACTTCCGATTCAGTTGCCTATGGGAGAAATGACTAGGAATAATAAACGGCTGAAAACGGTCAAACTACTCGCTCTACAAACAAGTGTTTGCATGACTATACAGACAAAATAGAATAATATAATAAGAAAACCTCAGTTTGCAACATCAAGCAGCAGAACGGGCTGTTTTTAACATCTAAAAATGAATGGAAGTGAATGAGACCGGAAGTCTCGAGCCAAAATTACTCAAATGGCTGCGCCCGCTCGTACACGAAGAATAAGGTGAATACCGACTGTTTCAAACTACTTCAATTATTTAATTTTTATAGCTACTTCAAACTTTCAGACGAGGTTTTCTTAAGACATCATAAAGTTTGTCTACCAACTTTACTTTTCTTATATTATTCAATAGTATTATTTGCTCATCCACACAAAAATTAATCTCTCTCTCTCTTTCAAACACACACTCATGAACATATATACATACGACCACTTAAACACACAAAAAAATTTGCATACTCACATACACTCTCTCATTCTCACACAGACATATATACACACACTCCCGCTCTCTCTCGCACGCACACACACACACACACACACACACACACACACACACACACACACACACACACACACACACACACACACACACACACACACACACACACACACACACACACACACGCAGACTTAAACACACAGAAATATTTGCACACATACACACACGCTCTCTCTCTCTCACACACATACACAGCCTGCAGCGTCTCAACCAGCAAGAGTCGAGCAAGTTGCAAACAATCACCTTCAGCCCAGCAGAGCATGATGTTGTGTTTGCATGCTCCACTTATTTGCCCTGAAAACACACACACACACACACACACACACACACACACACACACACACACACACACACACACACACACACACACACACACACACACACACACACACACACACACACACAGCATGT
>LR812541.1:51715400-51726480 GCA_903798195.1 Danio kyathit
GGGGAGCCGGCAGAGCTGGAGACCTGTGGGGAGCCGGCAGGGCTGGAGGCCTGAGGAAAATCAACTGGGCTGGAGGCCTGTGGGGAGCCGGCAGGGCTGGAGGCCTGTGGGGAGCCGGCAGGGCTGGAGGCCTGCGGGGAGCCGGCAGGCTAGGCGTCTGGGTGGTGCCGGCAGGGCTGGAGGCCTGAGGGGGGCCGGCAGGGCTAGGCATCTGGGTGGTGCCGGCAGGGCTAGGCATCTGGGTGGTGCCGGCAGGGCTGGAGGCCTGTGGGGAGTCGGCAGGGCTGGAGGCCTGTGGGGAGCCGGCAGGGCTGGAGGCCTGTGGGGAGCCGGCAGGACTGAAGCCGGCTGGACAGGAGGCCTGAGGGGAGCCGGCAGGGCAAGGAGCCGGGCTGGGGCCGGCAGGGCAAGGAGCCGGGCTGGGGCCGGCAGGGCTAGACGTCTGGGTGGGGCCGGCAGGGCTAGACGTCTGGGTGGGGCCGGCAGGGCTAGACGTCTGGGTGGTGCCGGCAGGGCTAGACGTCTGGGTGGTGCCGGCAGGGCTAGACGTCTGGGTGGTGCCGGCAGGGCTAGGAGCCAGGCTGGCACAGGCACTGAGCCGCGTTCTGGGGCTGGAGCCGTCACTGAGCGGCGCACTGGGGCTGGAGCCGACACTGGCGGGCGCTCTGGGGCTGGAGCCGACACTGGCGGGCGCTCTGGGGCTGGAGCCGACACTGGCGGGCGCTCTGGGGCTGGAGCCGACACTGGCGGGCGCTCTGGGGCTGGAGCCGACACTGGCGGGCGCTCTGGGGCTGGAGCCGACACTGGCGGGCGCTCTGGGGCTGGAGCCGACACTGGCGGGCGCTCTGGGGCTGGAGCCGACACTGGCGGGCGCTCTGGGGCTGGAGCCGCTTTTGCTGAAGAGGCCTTTCTCTTCAGCCTCCGCTTTTGGGTGCGGGTTAACCCTTGGGGTTTGGTCATGGGCTGGGAGATGGTGCTGGTGGTGGTGGTGAGAGGGGTCCATTCCCCCTGCAGGATTTCCCTCTCCTTCCTCAGGCAGGAATACTCCACCACCTCCCAATACGTCCATGCCTCAATTTCACCCAGCTCCTCCCAATCAAATGGTTCATCCAATCCAGCCAGAAAGATGTGGATGAGGTTGGTTTCGCTGAACCCAAGCCCCCGGACTGCCTCAAGGAGATCTTCAGCGAAGATTCCAAAGGGGCGATGGTTCTGCTGGTGAGGCAGTCCTCTGGCTAGGGGTTGGTCCTTGGGTCCCTCTTGCTGGGAGAGAGCTGGGCGCAGAAATATACCCATTTCTGCTGAGTCCTCTGTTGGCCAGTTCGTACTGTCACGGTCGGTGGGTGGGGAAAAAGGAGCGAGGACTCAAATGCAGGGTTAGGATATTTATTTATAATAAAATGAAACAAAAAGGCAAAATAAACAACCCCGAGGGGGAAAACCACTAATGAAAAAATAAACAATTAACACAAACTGGACAGGGCAGGCTGGCAGGGATCTGGAGGACAGGACAAGGCAGGATACAAGGATGTGCGATGACGAACTGGCACAGGACAGCAGACATGAGGAGATTTTAAAGCACAAGTAAATTAACAAACAGGTGAACATGATAAACTAATAATTGGTTAACAAGGAGGGTAGGGCTAGACAATAGACGTGAGAGCACATGACACAAAAAGACGACAAGCCATGCACTCACATAACACGAGACTAGAACACGCAGCCAATAAGAGAACTCATTAACTGCGTGTTCATGACAACACAAGCACGCGGTGCATGTAAACATGCACCACGTGCTAAACACAAACCAACAGAAGACTGAACACAAGACACGAGCACACGATAGATGGAAACATCTTACCGTGCGCTCACACATAAGCAACGCGCATGTTTCATCTCAGCGCCAACCGAAACCAAAACCAACCAGACTGAGACGCTGAGAATGAAACAGCGCGATGCAGACAGAACAAAACAAACACGAGTACGGGAGCGCGCACGTCACGAGCGCACGCAGACTACACGCATCCGCATCAAGCGGGAGCGCGCGCGGTCTGCACGCACCCACGACGGCGAGCACACAGAGACACACACACACAATGACAGTACACAAGCGCTCGACCCGAGAAAACTCGAGCCGAGCGCAACAGGGCATGACAAGACAGAGCTAGTGTCTGGACTCTGCCACTAAAACAAGAGTTAACAAGACCAGAGTGGCAGAACCCTGACAATGATGACAGCACATAATATTTGATTAGATATTCTTTAAGATATTCAGCTTAAAGTGACATTTAAAGGCTTAACTAGGGTAATTAGGGTAAAGTTAGGGTAAATAGGCAAGTCAATGTATAACAGTGGTTTGTTCTGGAGACAATCCAAAACAAATATTGCTTAATGGGGCTAATGGCCCTGGGTTAATTAGGTTAACTAGGCAGGTTAGGGTAATTAGGCAAGTTATTGTATAATGATGGTTTGTTCTGTAGACTATTGAAAAAATATATAGCTTAAAGGGGCTAATAATTTTTACCTTAAAATTGGTTTTAAAAAATTAAAAACTGCTTTTATTCTAGCCGAAATAAAACAAATACGACTTTCTCCAGAAGAAAAAATATTATCAGACATACTGTGAAAATTTCCTTGCTCTGTTAAACATCATTTGGGAAATATTTAAAAAAGAAAAAAAAAATTCAAAGGGGGTTTAATAATTCTGATTGCAACTGTATATAAAAAAACAACATACAGTAGTAAACACAGTAAATTGTAGTAGTAAAAAATACAAATACAAAAAAATAACAATAATAATAAATCAGACTATACTGTAAATTTAACAAGCAACATTTTTATTATAAAACAGTAATAATAAATACTAATAATCAGTATATTTTCAATGATTCTCTCACTCTTCTCTCTTTCTCTCGGGAACCTGCAGCTATTTCTACCGTAGTGATTAATGTAGTGTGGACTGTTACCTACTGCAGACTCCTGGCTTCATTAATATCAGTGTATCCTCTCCTTTCCTCTCTTCACATTTCGGTTTCTTTGTCCACTTTTAAGTCCCAGCGGTTTTATTAAAACTAACAGATTGGCATTGCAATGCATTTATGGGTCACACTTTATTTTAAGGTACAATTCTTAAACCATTAACTAACAGGGTTTCTGCAGGTTTCACCAAGTCAAACGTAAGACTTTAAGACCATTATGAATGACATTTCAGACTTATACAGGGGGCTAAACACTAAGGTTTTTTTTCTGACGGCCTGGGGTGCGTTTCCCAAAACCATCGTTAGCCAACTAAGGTCGCAAGTTTCGTCGTTACAAACATAGTTCTTTGATTTGCTGTTTCCCAAATCCATCGCTCCAACGAACATTCGCAAACTGCGTCGCAAACTTGAGCCCTTGAAACGACACCTCTGGAGCTGTAGTTAAAAGCATAGTTCCTGGCTGTGTTCTATTCCCACTTATGCACTTATCCCTATGCCCTATTTACTTAGAACATTCTAACATTCAAAGTTGGAATTATTTATAATAAAAAAGCATTAAGGTCATCTCTCTTAGGTGTAATTTGCTTTCAAAGTATTTTTACAGTTCAGTTTTAGCGATCTTCATGTTTACAATTGTGCTCCCTTCGCAGTGCACTTTGAAAACATTGATATCATTTTGAACACAGCCTCATGGCGAAAGCTATAGGTATATTTAAAAGCGGAAATTATACATCTCCAAAGCTTGTGAAAATAAAAAACACAGCATACGTTAATTCTTTTATTTTATAGTGGGTTATTTATTAAGTTTCTCTACTGTATATTACATGGGTCTGTTGGTTAGAACTTTCTGCTGTGGTTTGCATGTGTCAAATTGTAATTTTTAAAAAATAAATAAACAATATCCTAAATAATAATAATAATAATCATCATCATTAATATTATTATTAAAGTAAATTCATTCATTCATTCATTCATTTTCTTGTCGGCTTTGTCCCTTGCGGGGTCGCCACAGCGGAATGAACCGCCAACTTATCCAGCACGATTTTACGCAGCGGATGCCCTTCCAGCCGCAACCCATCTCTGGGAACTTCCACACACACATTCACACTCATACACTATGGACAATTTAGCTTACCCAATTCACCTGTACTGCATGTCTTTGGACTGTGGGGGAAACCGGAGCACCCGGAGGAAACCCACGCGAACCCAGGGAGAACATGCAAACTCCACACAGAAACGCCAACTGACCCAGCCCAGCCGAGGTTCGAACCTACGACCCAGCGACGTTCTTGCTGTGAGGCAACAGCACTACCTACTGCGCCACTGGGTTGCCCATTAAAGTAAATATATTTATAATAAATCGCCTCATTATTTATTTATTTATTTATATGATTTATATATGATATTAGAAAAGTGTTAGCTTTTGTAAGTGATTTTATGTTTTAGAATAGAATATGTAATGTTCAACTTCTCAATAATATTAGTAAAGCAAACACAGGCCCTATATGTAATGTAATGTAATGTAATGTGTATTTATATAGCGCATTTATTGTGTATGGCCATACACCCAAAGCGCTTCACAATCATGAGGGGAGTCTCTCCACACCACCACCAGTGTGTAGCATCCACTTGGATGATGCGACGGCAGCCACAGGACAACGGCACCAGTGCGCTCACCACACACCAGCTATTAGCGGAGTGAAGAGACAGTGATAGAGCCAATTCGGTGGACGGGGATTATTAGGAGGCCATGATGGGTAAGGGCCGATTGAGGGACTTTGGCCAGGACACCGGGGATACACCCCTACTCTTTACGAGAAGTGCCATGGGATTTTTAATGACCACAGAGAGTCAGGACCTCGGTTTAACGTCTCATCCGAAAGACGGCGCCCACCGACAGTGTAGTGTCCCCTTCACTTTTACTGGGGCATTAGGACTCACACAGACCACAGGTTGAGCACCCCCTGCTGGTCTCACTAACACCACTTCCAACAGCAACCTAGTTTTCCCATGTGGTCTCCCATCCAGGTACTGACCAGGCTCAGCCCTGCTTAGCTTCAGTGAGTAACTGGTCTTGGGCTGCAGGGTGATATGGCTATGGCGTTTATAACCATTTATGTGCCGTTTATAAGCTTTATGTGCCATTTACATTTATTTTATTTAATATGGAAAGCGAGAGGATGTTTTTACCAAAACTAATATTGGATTTTATTTTAAATGCGTGTTTGTGTAAAACAATATAATTTGCACAAAGAAATGATGGGGTTGTTCTCTAAAGAAGTTACTCCACCCCGTTAGAGCTTCATTATGGGCGTTTTACGTTATAACTAACGTGGTTCAAGCAATGGATCTGCGACAGAGAAACTAGGGGTTTTGGGAAACACTCGTCACTACATCGTTTTTTTGCCAAACGATGCATCGCACTATGATAGTTCAGCCGCGAGTTACGTCGTTGTTTGGGAAACGCACCCCTGGTTGGACCAATAAAAGATTTTTACTTGCCTCATAAAAAAAAAAAACAGGTATTTGTTAGCCATAATTTTTAAATAATGTATCAAAGTAAGTAAAAATCTAGTTGTATACTTTTTTAAAACATAATTTTTAACGTTTCTTTTTAAAAAAAGGACTATAATAATCTAAAATGTATGCACAACAGTCTGTCCAGGTCAATGTTTTTGTTTTTCTTTTCTGTGTGTATTATGTGTATGTGTATCTGTGTGTGTCTGTGTCAGACCGGATGCTCTCTCTCTCTACTGTGTGTCTTGAGTGGTCAGTCAGTCAGAGGGAATGGCCGTATAATTGCAGGTGTGTGTGTGAGTTTGCGGATCATGTCATTGTGTGTATTGTTAGTAATAGTTATCAGCTGTGTGTGGTGTAATTGTGTGCGCAGGTTGCGTCTGAGCTCTAGGGGACGCCGCTGACAGAATGCTGGGATTATGATCTTAGTAACTCTTGGCTTTCTGGATCAGATTTAATCCCCCACACACTGACACTGAACACACATCCTCACCGCTGACAGATCAGACCACACACACATGTCAAAGGTCAACGGTGGCATCCTGAGACACTAGCTGTGTTTCCAGACACCTATTTTTGTGCTTATTTTGAAATATTGCATAAAAATGTTTAATGGAAACGCATACATTTTAAAAGTGCGCATACAAAAAACATACACTCACCGGCCACTTTATTAGGTACACCTTCCTAGCACTGGGGTGGACCCCCTTTTGCCTTCAGAACTGCCTTAATCCTTCGTGGCATAGATTCAACAAGGTACTGGAAATATTCCTCAGAGATTTTGCTCCATATTGACATGATAGCATCATGCAGTTGCTGCAGTTTTGTAGGCTGCATATCCATGATGCCAATCTCCTGTTCCACCACATCCTAAAGATGCTCTATTGGATTGAGCTCTGGTGACTGTGGAGGCCATTTGAGTACAGTGAGCTCATTGTCATGTTCAAGAAACCAGTCTGAGATGATTGGCGCTTTATGACATGGCACGTTATCCTGCTGGAAGTAGCCATCAGAAGATGGGCACACTATGGTCATAAAGGGATGGACATGGTCAGCAACAATACTCAGGTAGGCTGTGGCGCTGACACGATGCTCAATTGGTACTAATGGGCCCAAAGTGTGCCAAGAAAATATCCCCCACACCATTACACCACCACCACCAGCCTAAACCGTTGATACAAGGCAGGATGGATCTATGCTTTCATGTTGATGCCAAATTCTGACCCTGCCATCCGAATGTGGCAGCAGAAATGGAGACTCATCAGACCAGGCAACGTTTCTCCAATCTTCTATTGTCCAGTTTTGGTGAGCCTGTGTGAATTGTAGCCTCA
Organism: Danio kyathit; assembly: GCA_903798195.1. NCBI lineage: Eukaryota > Metazoa > Chordata > Actinopteri > Cypriniformes > Danionidae > Danio > Danio kyathit. The sequence goes on from LR812541.1 coordinate 51,722,227, forward strand.
GTTTCCTGTTCTTAGCTGACAGGAGCGGCACCCGGTGTGGTCTTCTGCTGCTGTAGCTCATCTGCCTCAAGCTTGGACGTGTTGTGTGTTCAGAGATGCTCTTCTGCAGACCTCGGGTGTAACGAGTGGTTATTTGAGTTACTGTTGCCATTCTATCAGCTGGAACCAGTCTGGCCATTCTCCTCTGACCTCTGGCATGAACAAGGCATTTGCGCCCACAGAACTGCCGCTCACTGGATATTTTCTCTTTTTCTGACCATTCTCTGTAAACCCTAGAGATGGTTGTGCGTGAAAATTCCAGTAGATCAGCAGTTTCTGAAATACTCAAACCAGGCCGTCTGGCACCAACCATGCCACGTTCAAAGTCACTTAAATCACCTTACTTCCCCATTCTGATGCTCGCTTTGAACTGCAGCAGATTTGCGTAAACGAGCAGTTGGACAGGTACCTGATAAGGTACCTAATAAAGTGGCCAGTGAGTGGGATAAACTATCTGATAAGAAAAAATGTGCATAAACTACGATGGAAGCACTTTTACCAAATATATACTCCAGAATGCACATTAAAAAGTAATGTGATTTTGCATTAACAGATCAAGTGATGATAAAAATGTTTGCATTAATGGACAAACCAGCAGAGTGAGCACTTTACACAACTTAACTTTTGAAAATCATATTTCCCACATCACAAAAACCACCTTCTTTCATCTCAGAAATATTGCTAACCTAAGAAACATGCTAACTATCTTTGGCAGAAAAGCTATTTCATGCTTTTATGACCTCTAGATTGGATTACTGTAATTCTGTGTTCACAGCGGTCGCAGAACGCGCAAACATTTTGAGTTTACTTGCTTCCTTCGTGCGTCAAATTCACTTCACAATAGATGCGGATTTGTGTCATGGGGAGGGCTTCTGTCTGCCTGGTGACTAGTTCCGTTGCTAAATTGCTAACATGGATTTTATTGAGATAGTAGCTGTGCTTTATGTGCTTTATGAAGGCTGAAAAACAGCGTAGATTCATTTGGTGCCATGTATGAGTCCACTAAATCCATGCAGAGGTACACCTAGCTCTGTGAGTTTATCAACTCCTCCAGAAACTGTACCTGGATGATGGAGGCTTTCAGCGGTGCTTCAGACTGAGCCAAGCCCAGTTTGATGAACTGTTGTCGGCAAGAGGACTTTCTCCTGGGACACCAATAACAGGCGCATATAAACATGTCATAATCATGCCCCTACAAAAGAAAGCTCCTGATTGGTTAACGCAGTGTCCGCTGAAGTTCATATTTTCCATCTCGAGCGATTTGCGCGTTAAGGGCGTCAATTGCGCTAAACGATCAACGTGTGCCGCTTCATTTACGTGAATCGCATCATTCATGCCACCTCATTCGCGCGTATCATGCCACAGGATGTCTATTCACGTCTTTGCATTGACTTAACATGTAAATCACTCGCGTTTGATGCTTCATCCGCGTCTGGTGTGAACGCAGCATAATGCTTTGTTCACGAGTTGTAATGAATACTCTATTAATAAACTTCAGCTAGTACAAAATGCAGCTGCCAGAGTTCTTACCAGGTCTAGAAAATATGATCATATCACCCCAATTTTATCCTCCTTACACTGGCTGCCAGTTAAGTTCAGTATTGATTATAAAATATTGTTCTTACCTATAAGGCTTTAAATAATCTTCTTGATTATTCAACTGTAATAGTCAAACACATGTCTCCCATGTCACAAAAACCACCTCCTTTCATCTCAGATATATTGGTAAGCTAAGAAACATGCTAACTATATCAGATGCAGAAAAGCTCATGCTTTTATGACCTCTAGACTGGATTACTGTAATGCTCTGTTCGCGGGTTGTAATGCACATGCTATTAATAAACTATAATATTATCACCCCAATCTTATCCTCCTTACACTGGCTGTCTGTTAAGTTCCATATTGATTTTAAAATATTGCTTCTTACCTATAAGGCTTTAAATAGTCTAGCTCCTGTTTATCTAACCAACCTTGTATCTCCGAGCTCTGCTGATTGCTCGTGGACCTGACAGTGATGAGCTGTGATCTTTCAACTTGACAAGGTGTCTAAAAAACACACGGGCACTTCAAATGATGCAACCGTAATGGTCAAACACATCTGTCAAGTGCTGAAAAACAACAGAAAAGTAGCGCACTGGAGATTTTTTTTACGGCCCCTTAACCCGACCATAAGCTTGGTGTGTCCCGACCCAAGAAGAGATGCCTGTACCTGGTTGGTGCTCCACGTCTGCTGGTCGGTCCACTCTCTGTGGTTCCTGATGTACCACCACTGGATCTCCAGCGAGTACGACGGAGAACCGGCTCCTCTAAACGAACAGGCCATCTCCACGTCCTGCCCGCTTTGTGCCGTCATGTCATGAGGAACTTCTGTGAAGACCGCTGCGGGACAAACACACACACACAAATAGTATTAAAGAAGTGCGTCCTTAACACCCCTAGTGCCATCGTGCTCCATTACCTAACATGTCTCTCTCAAACTCTTCATTAATTTAACAACATCAAATTCTGAACATCAAATGTTTGTAATGGTTGAAGATTAGATCAACAACAATGCCATCAAACCATTTTACAATATGTATTATAGTTCTTACGTATTATTGTAATAGTTTTTTAAATTATTATTATTAATGTTTTTTTGTTTAGTTTATAATGTTAGGTTTTTTTTTGCAATAAAAGAATTAAAAAATTGGTGTACGTTTTTGACTCATGTCGTAATATGTTTGCAGATATTTAAGAAACATGCTAAGAGAACATTCTTGTTTGAAAAGCAATACTATAGTCAGCTATTCTGTCGTGAAAATGTATGTTGTGTGTTATAATGTCTCTATAACCAGCCCACTGCCAGTTTAACCAATTACATTTCAGCACCTCGGGTTGCCTTAGTGGAAAATACAGCATGTTTAATGTCTTGAAGGCTATTGTAGCAGCCTCTGAGAGGAGATGTACATTATATTATTAGCAAATAAAATAAATATTACAAACATAACTTTAGGTGAGCAGGTTACATTGTAACATCGTGTCCTAACAACACACTACGTGACGAGATTACAGCGACAAGCAATTGACTGTAGACACGACAGAACTTTAAATACAGCCATTCAGAAGCACAGAATAATGCACTCACTGCACTCCAACAAAATAGAAAAGTCACATGAAATGCCATTCAAACTCACATTGATTGCATTTAACACTGAAAAAAGCACATAATCAGTATCTGAGATGATCGTTTGTCATATAGTTTTACGCAGTTGTTAGACGTGAATAGAAATTGCTTCTAAAATAAAAAAATCAGCTGAATGTTTTGACAAAACTCCTTTAACATAGAAAAGGTTCCTTTTGTCGCATGTAGTATGCTCCGTCAGCTTAACAGTCCGTCAATCTGGCACTTGCTTTTGCATGGAGTCGTCAGAGAAGGGGGCTAAGTGAGAAGGTGTTTTAGATTTGGACTGCAATACCTAGTTCAACCACTGGGTGTTAGTGTTGCACTATATACCAATACAAAAAAAAGTATTGCGATACACTGGCTCTCAAAATGATACGATTCCCCATTTTTTTAGTACCGGTGACTTTTGGAGTGACAGCTGTAGTTGCGAGTGCCTCATTATGTGTAGGGATGGATATCATTAAGGTTTTCAACGTATAACTACTTTATATCGATACCACTAATCGGTTTGTTACTTTAAGGTTCTCCTTATGCCTCAGTTCACACTACAGGATTTTAAGCAGATTTGAGCCGATTTGGAAGTTAACGAGCTCGCGACAGATCGGGCTGTGATCGCTGAATGAAAAATCTGCGGGTGCACCGGCGCTCGGGCACAGTCTTTAGTTGTGAACTACTGAACAACGCGTCAAAGAGGCTCGCTGAAGCGTCGCCGACACCTCGCAGACGAAATCCAATATTTAGCATGCTGAATTCCAGAGCAGTCGACGACTCGACCCCACGTGTGGTCAGATGTAGTGACGAGCTGCAGCCATGAGAGAGCATATCAGCATGAGCTGAATGGCCGTGTGTTCAGGAGCTGAACAGAAACGTCTGTGATTGGCCAGAATGGACATCGATGCTTTATATCTGTGTTAACACAGACACGAGAGCAGGCTATATTAACTATTAGTAATTACCATACTGGTTATTCTGACCGTTCTCACATCATATTTACATTCAAAAACGTTTTATGCGATATTAAAATTAAGCTTTGAATGTCTGTCATCATATTT
>LR812541.1:51726580-51804080 GCA_903798195.1 Danio kyathit
TTATGATTTTTACATTATTTTGTGCTTAGTGAAGTTTATTTATAAACTAATTTCAAGAGGATCACGTGCTTATGATTGCTCGCTGCTGGTCCCTCATTATCCAATCTATGATTCACCCATCAGACGCTTCCTAAGCCACTATAAATATCATATCACAGTCATCTTCGTTTTGAAGAATCCCCCCTTCCACCCCTACTCCTCCTCCTTTCCTAAATGGGTGGCACGGTGGTTAGCACTGTTGCCTCACAGCAAGAACTTTACTGGTTCTAGTCCTTACCAAGCCAGCCGACGTTTCTGCGTGGAGTTTACACGTTCTCCCGTGCTCACGTGGGTTTCCCCTGGGTTCCTCCCACCGTCCAAAAACATGCAAGTTAAGTTAATTACTAATCCAAATCTGCACCATAGACATGCTCCTAGTAAGTAGTAATCTCTTAAGAGCAATCACTATCTGTTCATTAGCTACTACAGCAGGGGAGTTCTCGAGATCTACCTGAGCTTAAACTCCCCTCTCGCCTTGCAAACGTGAGGGAGCCCCAGGCTCGAGGATCTTATGAGCTCAGGGCTCTCTCCCGGGACAGCATGCCAAACAAGCTTTATAGCCAATCATCAGCTAAGTATGAACTCTTGAAAATAAAGAAATTTGCAGAATCGAATTTTTTTTTACTTTTTGTTGATTTTGCAGTGGAGTCACGGAATCACGGAAAACTAGGGGGTCTGATCTATGGAGACTCCTGTCACTGTTCATTTGTGCTTCATCTGAAACCCCACATTTATAATCCTCTTAGTCTATGCTGACATTATCTTCAGCAGCTCAAACACTCTAATGGTGGACGGCTGCTTCTCACTCAGGGCTGCTGTTTATGCTAATGAGGGAGAGATGGTCACTAGTGGGCGGAGCTTTCCCCCTCTGATGACACGTACAAAGGGAGAATGTCAATCAAAGTGTTTCTGCAGACTGTGTTTATTATCGATTATAAAAAATACAATTAAAGGTGCAGTAGGTGATTGTCTTCAGAAACATGTGTTGTTGTGCTGGTTGAAAGTCTCTTCACAGTCCAATAGTACTGATTAAAGTAAATGATCTAAATGTATTTATATGTGTTTTTAAATTCTGGGTAAGGCAGAAGACTAAAAAATGTTCATCCAATTAAAATTTGTCAGGCCGATAATTCCCATAGTTCTGATAAGTAGCCCAAACTGTCAACAAATGTAGATTTGTGCATCTGCGCACCCGTTCACGCAGATCGGCCATTTGTGCGTGCACGTGCACACGAGAGAGCGACAGCAGCAAAAACAAATGCTGAATCAAAACTTTTTAAAATCCTGAATCAATATTGGAGTTAGTTTTGCACGCTGGAGGAAGGAGGACACCATGGCTGAAGTATTTCTGTTAGACAGGTCATGTTCTGTTTAAAACTATTTTAGTCACACAAAGCTGATGTAGATTATGTTGTTACCAGGGCTTAATTTGTGCCGGAACACGCCGGATCCGCCACCTCGAAATCTGATCCGGCACCTCATTTTACCGATCCCTCTCCTTAACCGCTCTCCTCCCCCGTCCACTGTTCACTTTCACTTTCTTCCACGACTCCCTATCCCTCTTCATTTTCATCCGCGACACCCCCGCACTGCTAACTTTCGTCCGCGACACCCCTCCGCCATCCACCGCTACCACCCCTCCACACCCCTCAACCAGCCCCCACCGCTCTCCACTGTCGTGCACGACACCTCTCCATCCTCAGGTAACATGCCGGATCTGTCACCCTGATCTGTTCCGGGACCTCGCAATTCACAAATTAAGTTGTTATGAATGGGTTATCTGCACAGAAGTGTTGCTCAGCCACTGAAATCTCCCGGTGAAAGATTGATGTGACTATTTTTAGTTTCATAAGAGCCTTTTACAGCATCGATAATGTAGATTTATATTTCGTTTAACAACAAAACATCAGTCAACAGCGCTATTCCACCTAGCCTGCTTTACTGAGCTGAAGTTGCTTTTATATTCACATTGGTTCATTTTTGAACAATGACAGTCTGTGACACGCTCCCTATATTGTTTACCACTACTCTGAATATTCGCTCTGAAATAGCATGTATATATGGCTTAGTAATACATGTAATTCCTGCACGTCACCGGCCAAACACTAAGCATATAGTAGTCGCTTTAGGCAAGGCAAGGCAAGGCAAGGCAAGTGCATTTATATAGCACATTTCATACACAGTGGCAATTCAAAGTGCTTTACATAAACAGGAATAAAAGAGACAAGTGTAAGAAAAAATAAAAACAGATAAAAAAAACAGATAAAAACGGATAAAAATATGTTAAAACAGGTTGTAAAAGAATGAAAAAGAAGAGAAAAACATAATAGTGCGATTTGTCGGACGTAGCACAGTGCTCATTCAGTAAAGGCACAGCTAAACAGATGTGTTTTCAGTCTGGATTTGAATGTGCCTAATGTTGGAGCACATCTGATCATTTCTGGAAGTTGATTCCAGCAGCGAGGGGCGCTGTTAGTAGCTGAAAGCTGATTCACCCTGCTTTGACTGAACTCTTGGAGTTTCTAGTTTATATGATCCTAGAGATCTGAGTGTTCCTGTAGGCTTGTATTCAGTAAGCATATCTGTAATGTATTGAGGTCCTAGGCCAGTTAGTGAGTTATAGACAAGTAATAATACTTTAAAATCTATTCTGAATGTAACTGGGAGCCAGTGTAAAGACCTGAGGACAGGTGTGATGTGCTCTGATTTCCTGGTTCTGGTCAGAATCCTGGCCGCAGCGTTCTGGATGAGCTGCAACTGTCTGACTGTCTTTTTGGGAAGGCCCGTGAGGAGTCCATTACAGTAATCCACCCTGCTGCTGATAAAAGCATGAACAAGTTTCTCTAAGTCTTCACTGGAAACAAAGCATCTGATTCTTGCAATGTTTTTGAGATGATAGTATGCTGATTTACTAACTGCTTTGACATGACTACTGAAACTCAGATCTGACTCCAGAGTCACACCAAGATTCTTGACCTTATTTTTTGTTGTTTGACCCTTAGAGCCAAGGTACGCATATACCTTGAGAACATCCTCACTGTTCCCAAAATGACTTCAGTTTTCTCTTTGTTTAACTGAAGAAAGTTTTGGCACATCCAACTGTTCATTTCATCAATGCATTGGCAGAGGGTGTCAATAGGGCTGAAGTCATTAGACAGTAAGGCTAAGTAGATCTGAGTGTCATCAGCATAGCTGTGGTAGGAAATTTGGTTCTTTCTCATTTAGGACAAAGCGCATGAGAGAGTGAGACCAGCGATCCTTGCATGCATGAAATATTGCCTATTATGAAGAGTTTTGCTTGCTACACAACTGAAAAGTGCAAGATTCCTGCTGAAAAAACAGCTTAAACCAACCTAAGCTGGTCAGCTGGTTTTAGCTGGTCGACCAGCCTGGTTTTAGAGGGGTTTTGGCCATTTCCAGGCTGGTTTCCAACCCTTTCCAGCTGGTCTTAGCTGGTCAGGCTGGAAAATGACCAGCTTAAACCAGTTAAAACCAGCTTGACCAGCCTGGTTTAAGCTGGCGTAGCTGGTTTTGGCTGGTCAACTGGTTTTAGCTGGTCAACTCCCAGCCTGACCAGCTAAGACCAGGCTGGAAACTGCTGGAAACCAGCCTGGAAATGGCCAAAACCCCTCTAAAACCAGGCTGGTCGACCAGCTAAAACCAGCCAACCAGCTTAGGCTGGTTTAAGCTGGATTTTTCAGCAGGGACATAATAGAGTTACTCATTCAGAATTGTAGTATTTCTGCACCTTTAATTAATTTCGACCATTAGAGGCTGGATATATTCACACACTGCTGACACACAACTGTGTTTAAATGCCTTATAATAGTATTTTTTGCATAATAGGTGCATTAAAGGGGCTTTAAAGTTGGTCTTTTTAAAAAATGTTCAACTAAATCACTTCACTGATGCAAATGCTGGAATTTATTCGCTTTCCATCATAGTTTATGTGCATTTTTTCTTATCAAATGATATGTTTATCCAACTCAGTTGTACACAGAAGTATTTTTATACACATTTTTAACATTGATCTGCATCTTGACGTTTCCATTAAGCATTTTTTAATGCGATATTCCAAAATACACACAAAAACAGGTGTATAAAAACAGCTAGTGATCCAGCAGGGGTTTCCAGATCTGGTGCGCACAGATCAGCGGTTTTCACCACCATTGCATCATGGTCATTCCCGTCTGTCTCGTGTGCACTAAGGGTCTGTGTTATAAAGTGTGTGTGTGTTTTATGAGTGTCAGTGGGAGGACAGGCGGACACACACGGCTCTGAGAATGATGAATGTGCTGCGGCTCGCTCACATTATCCTGTTATTATATCAGAGCTGAATCTGCTGATATGAATCACAGCGTGTCTGCCGTCACTCGCACTTATGAGGAGACACACACACAACACCGCCTTCCCGCAATAATAACAGAGAGAAATCAGAGTAGAGGAAATGACAGAGACATTAGGCAGAAAGCAGAAGACGAGAGAGGGTGAATGATAAACGGCAGGAGGGAAGAGAAATAAAAGATGGAGAGAAATAGAGGAGAAAAGCTGATTAATGAGATGTAGAAATATGCAAATGTAAACACATGCTGGATCAACAGAGTGTTCGTATTTGAAGGTTCTATAAGTGATGTCATCTGTTCTAGAACCTAGTTAGACACGCCCCCTCTGTTCTTAAACCTCGTGCACATACATCAGCAAAAATATTCATAAAATAGTAGCAGAGTCAAAAAAACTGATGAGGATAGTGAATATTATTGGTACTTTTTTTGCCGTGATAATCACATTTATTAGATCATATTAATACTGCATAATTATTAAGTTACATAAATGTGTGATCTAAGATTATCTTAGTATATATTTTTTTCTTTTTCAAATATTTCCCAAATTATGTTTAATAGAGCAAGGAAATTTTTACAGTATGTCTGATAATATTTTTTTCTTCTGGAGAAAGTCTTATTTGTTTTATTTCGACTAGAATAAAAGCAGTTTTTAATTTTTTAAAAGTCATTTTAAGGTCAAAATTATTAGCCCCTTTAAGCTAATTTTTTTCAATAGTCTACAGAACAAACCATCGTTATACAATAACTTGCCTAATTACCCTAACCTGCCTAGTTAACCTAATTACCCTAGTTAAGCCTTTAAATGTCACTTTAAGCTGTATAGAAGTGTCTTGATAAATATCTAGTAAAATATTATTTACTGTCATCATGGCAAAGATAAAATAAATCAGTTATTAGAAATGAGTTATTAAAACTATTATGATTAGAAATGTGTTGAATAAATCTCTCTGTTAAACAGAAAATGGGGAAAACAAATAAACAGGGGGGCTAATAATTCTATACTCACCAGCTACTTTATTAGGTACACACATCCAACTGCTCATCAATGCAAATTTCTAATCAGCCAATCACATGTCAGCAACTCAATGCATTTAGGCATGTGGACATGGTCAAGACAATCTGCTGCAGTTCAAAGCGAGCATCAGAATGGGGAAGAAAGGTGATTTAAGTGACTTTGAATGTGACATGGTTGTTGGGGCCAGACGGCCTGGTCTGACTAAATTTAGAAACTGCTGATCTACTGGGATTTTCACGCACAACCATCTCTAGGGTTTACAGAGAATGGTCTGAAAAAGAGAAAATATCCAGTCAGCGGCAGTTCTGTGGACGCAAATGCCTTGTTGATGCCAGAGGCCAGAGGTCAGAGGAGAATGGCCAGACTGGTTCCAGCTGATAGAAAGGCAACAGTAACTCAAATAAGCACTCGTTACAACCGAGGTATGCAGAAGAGCATCTATGAACGTACAACACGTCCAACCTTGAGGCAGATGGGCTACAGCAGCAGAAGACCACACCGGGTGCCGCTCCTGTCAGCTAAGAACAGGAAACTGAGGCTACAATTCACACAGGCTCACCAAAACTGGAGAATTGAAGATTGGAGAAACGCTGCCTGGTCTGATGAGTCTCCATTTCTGCTGCCACATTTGGATGGTCGGGTCAGAATTTGGCATCAACAACATGAAAAGCATGGATCCATCCTGCCTTGTATCAACGGTTCAGGCTGGTGGTGGTGGTGTAATGGTGTGGGGGATATTATCTTGGCACACTTTGGGCCCATTAGTACCAATTGAGCATCGTGTCAACTAAGTATTGTTGCTGACCATGTCCATCTCTTTTTGACCACAGTGTACTCATCTTCTGATGGCTATTTCCAGCAGGATAACACATCATGTCATAAAGCGCGGATCATCTCAGACTGGTTTCTTGAACATGACAATGAGTTCACTGTACTCAAATGGCCTCCACAGTCACCAGACTTCAATCCAATAGAGCACCTTTGGGATGTGGTGGAACAGGAGATTCGCATCATGGATGTGCAGCCAACAAATCTGCATCAACTGTATGATGCTATCATGTCAACATGGAGCAAAATCTCTGAGGAATATTTCCAGTACCTTGTTGAATCTATGTATATTTATCTATAACAGTTCTGAAGGCAAAAGGGGGTCCAACCCGGTACTAGTAAGTTGTACCTAACAAAGTGTCTCGTGAGTGTATGTGTGTGTGTGTGTGTGTGTGTGTGTGTATATATATATATATAATTTATTATTTTTTATTCAATCAAAATATGTCAAACAATATTAAATTATCATTTTCCACCTGTTTTTATGCATTATAATTCTACAGGTTTTCTACACGTAAACACACAAAATTTTTCTTGATAATTAAAAAAAATAAACACTATTAGAATTTGGAAAAAATAGTTTCTCCAGAAGAAAAAATATTATAAGAAATACTGTGAAAAAATCCTGAATTTATTAAACATTATTTGAAAAATATTTGAAAAAGAAAAAAAATTCACAGGAGGGCGAATCATTCTGACTTCAACTGCACATGTGATTTTTCTTTTGCTGTTATGTCTGTTATATTTTTCATCTTCATAGTGGAAATGAGCAGCATTTTTACTATAAATCATTAAATGCAGTATAACTGAATTAAACAGATATTAAATTATTTCAAGATGCCAGGCAATTGTAAATAAATGACAAACATTTTACAGATATAAATTAATGCTGTACGACTGCAAAAATATGAAAAGCTTTAGTAGCCCAATAAAAACTGCTCCATAAAGACAGCAGACTCTCTAGGTTTAGGGAAGAGCATAAGAGAAAACACCAATGGAGACAGATGTGTGTTCAGAAAGACAGAAGAAATAATACACTCCTGTCTCTAATTACACAACACGTCCATCTGAACGTTTAACACATTAATCCAGCAGGACCGGCTGAGCAGATGAGTCTGAACATAACATGAGCATGATGGAGGAGGTGATAGAACAACCTGAGCTCTAATGATACCCTGATGATTCACACACACACACGCAAACATACATGCACATATTCACTCAATATGAACTGAAACACACACACACACATGCACATATACTGTACATGCAAACATGGCAAAATACACATAAGCACACACATACACACAGAGACATAAACAGTACACACACATCCCACACATACAGTTGAAGTCAGAATTATTAGCCCCCTGAATTGTTAGCCCCATTTATTTTTTTCCCAATTTCTGTTTAACAGAGAGATTTTTTTCAACACATTTCTAGTCATAATAGTTTTAATAACTCGTCTCTAATAACTGATTTATTTTATCTTTGCCATGATGACAGTAAATAATATTTTACTAGATATTCTTCAAGACACTTCTATACAGCTTAAAGTGACATTTAAAGGCTTAACTAGGTTAATTAGGTTAACTAGGCAGGTTAGGGTAATTAGGCAAGTTATTGTATAACGATGGTTTGTTCTGTAGACTATTGAAAAAAATAGCTTAAAGGGCTAATAATATTGACCTTAAAATGGGTTTTAAAAAATTAAAAACTGCTTATATTATAGCTGAAATAAAACAAATAAGACTTTCTCCAGAAGAAAAAACATTGTCAGACATCCTGTGAAAATTTCCTTGCTCTGTTAAACATAACTTGGGAAATATTTGAAAAAATAAAAAAAAATTCAAAGGGGGGCTAATAATTCTGACTTCAACACTACATCCAGACACGTAGGAGTGCGGTCCCCCCGCCCACCAATATTGATTGACAGATGCGCATTACCATATGCTCATTATGTTGTTTCACGTCGGCCATTTTCAGCGTGTGAGTCAAAGCGACGTCACCAAAGAAACACCCTTGCTCTATTTTTAGATGTAAGGCTCATTGGGCTCAACATTCACCAAGTTATCGCTCTCCTCACCAGCAGTGTTTGTGAGTTTTGGTGGGTTTGCATACATGTGTACTTTTCATTGCATCTTCCTTAAACTTCAGCGGTTTGCATTTCCCGCGGTCATAGAAGCTCCCTGTCATCTTAACTACGTGCAGCTGGAAAGTGCGAGCGTGTTGCCTCAAGTGCGCGTCGCTCCATTGGAAATAACAAACTAACGACGCGCAGCACCATGCATTTTGCGGTGTCGCGGATGAAAGTGAGGACCGGGAGGGTGTCGCAGATGAAAGTGAGGACCGGGGGGGTTCGCTCACTATTCTGCCGCCTAGGTCGCCTCTATGGACGCGCTGGCCCTGCTCAGGACACTTCATATTTCTGCCGCGCCACAGATCGTTATCTGAATAGTTTCATTTTAAATAACATGCGAATGTGCGCGTCTGGTGTGCCGAGTCGTGGCTCTGAGCGGCACATCCGGTGTATGACGCTCTTTAGTTATAGCCTCAAGCAGGTCGTACACCAGAAGTGCCGATCGGCGACAAGCAGCGTCGCACCAGCAGCGGCATGCATTTCTGAAATCTAAACATAAGTTTCTATCAGGTGACACACAACGGCGCTGCAAGTGTGCGATACTTTCAACTGTCATGTGCGCGCCGCGTTGCGGTGCATCCGGTGTGTGATGCCCTTCAGTCAAAATTAATTCAGTGTGCTTGGTTATAAGTCTCAGTGTAGGCTACAAGCTCAGAGCTTTAAACTAGCACACAGTTGGCTGTAAAACTATACAAAGACACAAATGATTTTGTAGTCTCTGCTTGGTCTGTGTCTGAGTCGTACATGTACAGCTGAATGCTGGTCCTCTCACTCATGTTGCTTCTCTCTGTCTGCCTGTCTGTTGCCACACACAAAGAGGGGAGCTCTTGGCTCCGCCCCCTTGTTAAGTTGGGCGGGAAGTCGAAACTAATTTTCATGTGAAGCAACACGCCCCTAAAACAGCGAGCTGTGTACACCCCCCCAAAATGGCACTTTTTAACATATCATAATAAAAAAATCTGAATTGTGTTTTGAATTGAACCTAAACTGGCACACTCAGAAGAACCATAATTTTAATATGAAATCTTATAAAAGGGGTAAAATAGGTGCCCTTTAAAGTTGGGTTGGGAGCTGGGTCTATTCTACGCAAGCTATGGTGACTTTCACCTTGATATTTTAGCGCAGATGTATACCTGACCGGTGAGCCGTCTGACAAAAAAAGTGCCCTTCTGAATCTTTCGAAGACACTACTAATTACGCTTACATGAACATCTGTAATCTAGTTATTTACCTTAATAGACAATAATATAATTAAGGTGTTTACGTGAAGTGCTTTCATGTAAGAGTTTCCTGTCATTTTGGGTGACTTTAACTGCAGTTCGGCAGTTTCACCTTCACTCATGAACATTTGATTCATGCCCCCTTGACAAACACATATAAACATTCATTCATTCAATTTCCTTCAACTTTGTCCCTTATTTATCAGGGGTCACCACAGCGGAATGAACCACCAACTAATCCAGCATATGTTTTACATAGCAGATGCCCTTCCAGCCGCAACCCATTACTGGGAAACACCCATACACACTCATTCACACACACACTCATACACTACCGCCAATTTAGTTAATCAATTCGCGCATGTGTTTGGACTGGGGATTTGGAGCCCCCGGAGGAAACCAACACAGGGAGAACATGCAAACTGCACACAGAAATGCCAACTGACCCAACCGGGACTCGAACCAGCAACCTACTTACTGTGAGGCCACAGTGCTAACCACTGAGCCACCCGCGTATAAACAATTCAATCTTTATTAAACTTATTTATGCACTATTAAAATGCTTTAAACTCTCACAGGCCTTAAAAACACGTGCAGATCATAAACTTTCACTGTATTGAGGTTAAACTCTGCAGTGTCTCCATAAATCTGGTGTGTTTTGACCTGTGGTTTCTGGTCAACTATACTCAACATTGCACATCCTGACTTCTGCACACACACACACACATTGTAATATCAATACTCAAACTATTGTGCAGCTTTAAACACATGCTGGTAAAGTGTCAGTCTCCACAGCAGCTCTATTGTGTGTTTTATGAAAGACAAATCTTCAGGCAAAGCGGGACATTATTCCAGTAACTTCAGCATTCCTGACGCCTTTCTTGGCAGGTTCTGATCTGATGTATCCATGACAACAGCAAACCCGAGAGGAGGACAGACGACAGTAATTCACCATCAACCCCAAAAAACACAATGGTTTCAGATGCGAGGAACATCTGTGCTTGTTGATGGAGGAGAGAGAGTGGAGGGAAATGAAGAAGAGCTCATTTGCACTACTGCAGAAGCAAACAGTTCTTTAGGATCTATATAATTTGTAAAATGAAGACTTGCAGGTTAAGGAAACAGCATAGGAGGAAGTTGCCGCGGGCCTTGGTGCAGATGAAAAGTTAAAAAAAGTGTATTTATAGAGCGATAGGTAACTAGAAAGAAAAGACAGAGATACAGTTGCAATCAGAATTATTGAACCCCCTTTGAATTTTTTTTTCTTTTTTAAATATTTCCCAAATTATGTTAAACAGAACAAGGATATTTTCACAGTATGTCTGATAATATTTTTTCTTCTGGAGAAAGTCTTATTTGTTTTATTTCGGATAGAATAAAAGCAGTTTTTAATTTTTTAAAACCCATTTTAAGGTCAATATTATTAGCCCCTTTAAGCTATATATTTTTTCAATAGTATACAGAACAAAGCATCATTATACAATAACTTGCCTAATTACCCTAACATGCCTAGTTAACCTAATTAACCTAGTTAAGCCTTTAAATGTCACTTTAAGCTGTATTGAAGTGTCTTGAAAAATATCTAGTCAAATATTATTTACTGTCATCATGGCAAAGATAAAATAAATCAGTTATTAGAGATGAGTTATTAAAACTATTATGTTTAGAAATGTGTTCTCTCCGTTAAACAGAAATTGGGGAAAAAAATTAACAGGGGGGCTAATAAATCAGGGGGTTGAATAATTCTGATTGCAACTGTAGATTGAACGTGCAGCAGCTGCCAATGAGCTGCGCGCTGGAGACGCAGCCGGCGTGAAAGGCAAATGCGCTTGCGGTGTGAAACAGGCATAAGAGTCGAGGTTGATTTCACCTGAAATGTAATGTAATATAAGATAATATGATATAATTATAACATAACTTAATAAAAGTGTATAATTTAATAACATTATAACAAGATAAGTGTAAAATATAATATAATATAATATAATATAATATAATATAATATAATATAATATAATATAATATAATATAATATAGGGCAACCCAGTGGCGCAGTAGGTAGTGCTGTTGCCTCACAGCAAGAACGTCGCTGGGTCGCAGGTTCGAACCTCGGCTGGGCTGGGTCAGTTGGCGTTTCTGTGTGGAGTTTGCATGTTCTCCCTGCGTTTGCGTGGGTTTCCTCCGGGTGCTCCGATTTCCCCCACAGTCCAAAGACATGCAGTACAGGTGAATTGGGTAAGCTAAATTGTCCATAGTGTATGAGTGTGAATGTGTGTGTGGAAGTTCCCAGAGATGGGTTGCGGCTGGAAGGGCATCCGCTGCGTAAAATCGTGCTGGATAAGTTGGCGGATCATTCCGCTGTGGCGACCCCGCAAGGGACAAAGCCGACAAGAAAATGAATGAATGAATGTAATATAATATAATGTAATATAATATAATATAATGTAATGTAATGTAATGTAATATAATGTCTAATATAATATAATAAATATAATATAATATAATATAATATAATATAATATAATATAATATAATATAATATAATATAATATAATATAATATAATATAATATAATATAATAGTGTATAATATAATATAGTAACAACATAAGATAAAAATAATAAATGTGTATAATATAATAATTAAAGTATAATATAACTGCAACTGCATAGCAACCATCCAGAACACAAATATCAAAATTATTAATGAAAAAATAATACTAATTTAATGTGTTTGCATGTAAAAATAATAAATTAATAAAAAGGAAAACAATAAAATTAGACGAATGATATCAAAACAATTTAAAAGATTATAAAAACACTTAAAATAAGCAAAATTATGCATCTGCCAAAGTGAAGCAAAAACTAATATTATTTCAAACTAAAAAAAAAGATGATTTAACGTATCCTGCTGGCAGATTAGTTTGCTTGTTTATGGAAAAACTCACTTAATTCTGACTTATTTCTGAAAATAAACCATTTAAGAAAATGCTTCATGATTTAAGAATGTTTTATATGTTCAGATTACAAACAAGACAAAAACTCTATGTAAGAAACATATTTTTTGTAGTCTACAGCTATTTTATTTCCCCAATATTACATTAACCAACGCCATATTTCATTTTCAGGGTTTCATATCAGATTTAACTGCTCCTGAATGTGCAATTCTTAGCCGGAGTGATCTAAAAAGTGGACTTTTTGACAGTCCAAACTCTCACTGCAGTAAAGTGTCCAACGCTGAAGCGAAACAGAAAGATAATGTGTGTTTGCAGAATAAAGTCATCTCTCATCTGTGGCCAGCGGACAGCACTGAGCCACCCACAGACACAGATATGAGGAGGAGATACTGATCAGAGGACGGCTGTTCACTGTTCACAGATATCAGCACGCTTTATCAACACTCAACACAGAGGCCTGCTGGGAGAAACACACACACACACACACACACACACACACACACACACACACACTGGATCCTGTACAACACGGTGCTGGATGATCATTAATGATGTTTCCATTACCAAACCAAACACAAAAATCATTCACAAACCAGAGTTACTTTGTGTTTTTTTACATTATTTTGATCATAATAATATATTATCACAAATACTTCTGTCGAGATACAATAGCTCTGTTTCCATCCAAATATGCAAACTAGACTTGTGTGTAGAACTGGAAAATTACTTAATTACTAATTTACTAATTACTAAATTACTTATAATATAATATAATATAATATAATATAATATAATATAATATAATATAATATAATATGTGTCTAATATAATATAATATAATATGTGTCTAATATAATATAATATATTATAATATAATATAATATAATATAATATAATATAATATGTGTCTAATATAATATAATATAATATAATATAATATAATATAATATAATATGTGTCTAATATAATATAATATAATATAATATAATATAATATAATATAATATAATATAATATAATATAATATGTGTCTAATATAATATAATATAATATGTGTCTAATATAATATAATATAATATGTGTCTAATATAATATAATATAATATAATATAATATGTGTCTAATATAATATAATATAATATAATATAATATAATATAATATGTGTCTAATATAATATAATATAATATAATATAATATAATATAATATAATATAATATAATATAATATAATATAATATAATATGTGTTTAATATAATATAATATAATATAATATAATATAATATAATATAATATAAAATAATATAATATAATATAATATGTGTCTAATATAATATAATATAATATAATATAATATAATATAATATAATATAATATAATATAATATAATATAATATAATATAATAAATTATAATATAATATAATATAGTCTAATATAATATAATATAATATGTGTTTAATATAATATAATATAATATAAAATAATATAATATAATGTAATATAATATAATATAATATAATATAATATAATATAATATAATATAATATAATATAATATAATATAATATAATATGTGTTTAATATAATATAATATAATATAAAATAATATAATATAATGTAATATAATAATATAATATAATATAATATAATATAATATAATATAATATAATATAATATAATATAATATAATATGTGTTTAATATAATATAATATAATATAAAATAATATAATATAATATAATATAATGTAATATAATATAATATAATATGTGTCTAATATAATATAATATAATATAATATAATATAATATAATATAATATAATATAATATAATATGTGTTTAATATAATATAATATAATATAAAATAATATAATATAATATAATATAATGTAATATAATATAATATAATATGTGTCTAATATAATATAATATAATATAATATAATATAATATAATATAATATAATATAATATAATATGTGTCTAATATAATAAATTATAATATAATATAATATAGTCTAATATAATATAATATAATATAATATAGTCTAATATAATATAATATAATATAATATAATATAATATAATATAATATAATATAATATAATATAATATAATATAGTCTAATATAATATAATATAATATAATATAAAATAATATAATATAATATAATATAATATAATATAATATAATATAATATAATATAATATGTGTCTAATATAATATAATATAATATAATATAATATAATATAATATAATATAATATGTGTTTAATATAATATAATATAATATAAAATAAAATAATATAATATAATATAATATAATATAATATAATATGTGTCTAATATAATATAATATAATATAATATAATATAATATAATATGTGTCTAATATAATATAATATAATATAATATAATATAATATAATATGTGTCTAATATAATATAATATAATATAATATAATATAATATAATATGTGTCTAATATAATATAATATAATATAATATAATATGTGTCTAATATAATATAATATAATATAATAAATTATAATATAATATAATATAATATAGTCTAATATAATATAATATAATATAATATAATATAATATAATATAATATAATATAATATAATATAATATAATATAATATAATATTAAAACCAAATAATTGTATCGAGATACAAGTTATGTTTCCAACCGAATAATATTTAATTAATATTAATATTTAATAATATTGTGATATTCTAGATTTGTGATTCATACAGCTCTGCATAACTCTTCAAAAGCCTCTGTAGTTGTCTTGATAACACAAACACTGCAGGCACCTCAACAGAAAAACCCCGCCTCTGCTTTCATATGACTAGAGAATGAAACAGATAATTATCTCAGAGTTGACTTTTTTTTTAACTGCGAGCACACATTGCGCAAGGGCAAAAACATGAGGCGCAGCAGGTGGTTAAAATGTGAGGTGCGCAGGGCACATAAGCAACGCGCACAACACTCGCAGCCATTAGTACAAAAAGCGTGTTCGGTGTGATCGGCCCATAAAGCAATGTTTCCTTCCAAACAGTCAAAAAGAACAAAATCATCACTTTCTGATAAACTGTTCTTCAGCAACCCTCTGCCCTTCCTCAGTGTAAATGAATATCAGCTGCTTCAGTCCAACATCTACATTAACAGGAGGATACAGATGAAACCAGGGTGGACATTTTAGCAAGACAATGATCCAAAACACAGCCAAGGAGACTCTCAAATGCTTCAGAGAAAGAAAATCAACCTGTAGAATGGCCCAGCCAATCACCTGACCCGAATCCAACAGAGAAAACACAAAATAAAGCTCAGATTTGATAGACGAGACCCACAGAACCATCAAGATTTTGAAAAACTCACACCTAAGCAATGTGTAATGTGAGGGACGCTGACAACAGAGTTGAGGATCCAAATGCAGGTTTATTATGAGAATGGTCAGGCAAGCAATGGTCAAAACAGGGGCAAACATATACATGCAGGGAATCCAGAGTCGTGGTCAATAAACAGGCGAGCAAGGAATCAAAACGAGAGAACAAGGCAAAGGGTCAAAACACGACTAGGCTAGACAAAGGAAACGCGTCGTAATGTTCACAAAACAGATAAACAAGACTCAGCAAACTCTGCGTGTTTGTGTGCTGTATAAATAGTCAATCTAATCAGTTCATGAGCAGCTCCCAGCCATGTGCGCGTGTATGTGTGTATGTGTAATCAACAGAAAACAGGAACAGGTGTGTGTGTGTGGTGCTTGACGGGATATGTAGTTCTTTATGGTCAGAGGTGTAACGAGTACCTGAAAACCATACTTGAGTAAAAGTACAGATACCTTAATGTAAAAATATACTCCATTACAAGTTACAAGTCACCAATTCCAATAAGACTTGAGTAAAAGTATTAAAGTATCCGATTTTAAAAGAACTTAAGTATTTTACTCATACTGAATGTAGGCTCAAAGAACACCACGAAAGGTTTATTTTCCTAATATATAAGTTAAATTTAAGACCTTAATGTTTCAAAATGGCAGAACAAAATATATTTAAAAAATAGAACAAAAAGTCTCAGTCAAACTCAAATGTTCAAAAAAGGCACAAACAATTTATCAAAAAAAAAAAAGTAGTAAAACGTAGTAAAAAAAATCAGAGCTGACTTTATCTCTCAGTATCAGAGGGGGGCAATATTTTTATTTTGAGTAGTTTTTCAATTGATTAATTATGTTTTCTCTGTATTAAAATTAAACAAAGAGGAGCCCGGTTATTTTTCAACTTAGTAAACTACATATAAATTCAAGCTTCAGCTTCATCACTGGCTGCAGCCATGTTGCTAATTAAACACCTGGTATTAGGCAAGCTGTTAATTCACGTTCACATGATTTAGCTCATAAATAGCATACAGTACCTTCAGCACCCTGCAGATGGCGATATCGCATCCTCCGCCCAACAAATTAGCTGTGGTAGATAAAGATGCCGACTTGTCGTGCACAATCACAATGTAATGAGTAACGGTAAGCATCTGTTCAAATGTAGTGGAGTAAAAAGTACATATATTCAATCAAAAATGTAATCAAGTAGAGAGTAAAAGTTGCTTATATTTTTGATACTCAGTACAAGTACAAAGTAGCCAAAAAAATACTTAAGTAAAGTAACGAAGTCCATTTACTCAAGTACTTTACACCACTGTTTATGGTTCAAGGTTCTTCATTAATCTATGAGAATTAGATCGCTGGTGATCGTGACACACTGCATGTGACTTCATTCTCCATATGAGAGGCGTCTTTAAGCTGCCATCTTAATACTAATATACTTAATATCTAAATCAGGGCTATTCAATTAGTTTGTCACGGGGGCCAGTTCATGAAAAGCATCCCAAACAAAGGGCCGGAGAGATATGACTTGCAATATAAATGATGACACAACTGCATATAAGAGCCAATATGTTGTATTTTTGCTCCTTTAGACACCCACGTTGTATTTGTCTCCATTAAAATGTTAATATATTGTATTTTGAAACTATATAATATCACTGCATTGTACAATAAGTTTTTTTTAACAAACATTCAAATGTTGTATTTCACAGCACAACAAAATCAGTGTATTGCTGAAGTAGGCTTCTTCTACATTCAGATACGTTCATATGTTCTGTTTTGAACTGCATAACAATTATGGATGCAACAATTATAGATTTTTGTTGTACGATTATATAGTGTGAAGAATAATCAGGGTTTCACAGTTATCAGTCTAATGTAAATTTAAGCTTTATATTAGCTAGATTTAGATCTGGACATCCCTAACTAATATTAAAAAACCTTTAAAAGGCATTTTCATTAGTAATAGTTTTTATGCTGAAGGTTTTTCTGTGCTTATAGGGCTACACAATTTAATTATGTGTGTGTTTATAGAGAGGAACGGGAGAAAATAATATAATAATAATTGCTATGAAGGTCGGCGCCAATATTTAGATTAACTGTTGTTATCATCTGCGTTCATACGTACATGATCATTTTAATAATAGTTCGTCTAACATGTCTTTTGTTTACATTGCACTGAAAGCTAAGCACAACTCTCACCGTTACAGCATGAGATGTTTTCTACTGCGTGCGCCCAGACAGCCGCGAGCGCGTTGCTCCGCTTGCGCCCGCATATTGGCATATATTCTTACGACATAACAAACTTGCGCGCGGGAAAGACGTGATATGGGAACGGCCCGCGGCTATAGTTATTACAGTGTGCGTGCGTATTAGCTTCGGTGGACAAGCTCGGAACTTTAATCTAGCGCACAGTTGGCAACTTGGCGTAACTTTGTTCAGCAGTTTCGTTTCGTGCGGCAGAACAGAAATGCAGAAATGCTGCTTAGAGAAGCCTTTACGATTAATTAACCATGACGAATTAAAGCGCAGTTAATAGTGAAATCGGTTAATCGTTGCATCCCTAATAACGATATCAGTGCATTGTACAAAAGACCTTTTCTACAAACATATTCGGCTGCTCTCGCCACTGTCAGGTGACTCACGCTCTGCGCAGCTCATGCTGTATTGAACAGACGCACGTCACTTCATCACTATAGCGGCCGTTTTTTGACTGAACTAAATTTATTCTTGATGTCTTGGTCACACTATTTGGAGGGCCAGAACAAATTGCCTCGGGGGCCGGGTTCGGCCCGCGGGCCGCCAATTGAATAGCCCTGATCTAAATCATAATACTTTTTTCCTGCTTCATTTTATTATGCATAACTTAATTTGTAAACTAGTTAGATTTGTTTTCTTTGCATATATGGATTTCTGTGGTTGTTACCAACATCTGGTGAAAAATTCAAGTCAACGTCACCTTTAGAAATATGTTTTCTGAGAAAAATGGTGACGTGTTCAATACTTATTTCCCCCACTGTACAAAGGAAAAATGTCAATCAAAGTGTTTCTGTAGACGGTTTATATCAAGTGTGATTATAATAAAATAGAAAGAATTAATTTCTACCATTAGAGGCTGGCTATCCTCACACACTGCTGTATACACACACACAAAACTTGTTGGCCATATGGCTCACTGATAATCTTTTAAAATAATCATGATTACAATTATAGCCAAAATAGTCGTGATTAGGATTTTCCCCATAATCGAGCAGCCCTACTATACAGCAGGTCTGGGATCAGGAGGCAGGAGCTGCTCTTCTTCCAGCCGCGTCTCCGGAGGATTAGTTAACCAGCGCCTTTCTGCACCACCACCTGAGGATCAGCGCAGGCTTTTTTGGAAAACATGCAGTCCGGGGAGTTGAACAAAGCGGGACGAGTTTCCGTTCCTGCACTCGCCCCATTCAGCGTGACATTGACAAACGACACGCGCAGGCAGACATGAGCAGCCTTCACATGAACACAAGCACAGCAGACAGATGCAGCTGCTGCTCCAATAACCATGCCAGACACAGAGAGAGAGAGAGAGAGAGAGAGAGAGAGAGCGAGAGATGGATGAACGTATGGTGAGTGAGAGTGAGAAGGTTGGATAGAGTGAATGAGAGAGAGAGAGAGAGAGAGAGAGAGAGAGAGAGAGAGAGAGAGAGAGAGAGAGAGAGAGAGAGAGAGAGAGAGAGAGAGAGAGAGAGAGAGAGAAACAGATGGAGATTTTGAATGGAAATATAAAAATTGTTAATGATGAAAATAGTCACTTACACAGCTGAATTGTTCATTCTTTCGTTCATTTTCCTTCGGCTTAGATCCTTATTTTTCAGTGGTCGCCACAGTGGAATGAACCGCCAACTATTCTGGCATATTTTTTAAGCAGCGGATGCCCTTCCAGTCGCAACCCAGTACTGGGAAACATCCACACACTTTCACATTCACACACACTCATACACTACGGCCAGTTTAGTTTATTCAATTCCCCTATAGCGCCTGTGTTTGGACTCTGGGGGAAACCGGAGCATCCGGAAGAAAACCAGATTTTTTTGGGCTAGGAAATTGACAACATACTGGGAACATTTAACATGGACAAACAGATAAAATGGCAAAAAAAAAACATGCCAGGTATTGTACAGGGACTGCAGAGTCGAAATCCAAATCCTACTTTAAAAGGCTATTTCAATGACACGCGAGTAATCAGTTTCTATTGCTTCATGTATTTTGCTATTAGAGTCTGACGGCTGTACTTTATATTAGCAATTTTTGTTCACCACAATTTAATTGTTTAGTTCTGTATGAACGGTACGTCAGAGTGAAAATGACTATTATTCTTAAATACATTCCTGGAATCCACATAGCAATCACCTCAAGCTATTAGTGCATATTAGACATGCAAGCACCCTCCCAGAACAGCCATATAGCAACACCTTAACAACCACCCAGAACCGATCCTAGAAACCCCTCTTATTTAAACAACACTCCCTGAACATCTACGCAGCACCCTAGCAACCACCAAACACTAGAAACAACCCCCCCGCCCTTAACAACTGTATAACTGAAGTGTAAAACTCACAAAGACAACCTTAGCAACCACCAAGAACACCCTAGAAACCACTCTTAATTAAACAACACTCACTGAACATCTTAGTAACACCCTAGCAACCACACAGAACACCCTAGAAAACCAACCCACTCTAAACTAAACAACCCTTACTAAGACATTAGCAACACCGTAACAACCACCCAGAACACCATAGAAACAAACCCACCATAGCAACTGTATAACAGAAATGTAAAACTTACCAAGACAACCTTAGCAACAGCATACCAACACCCTAGCAACCACCCAGAAAGCCCTAGAAACCAACCTACCTTCAAAAAATCAAAAACTTACTGAGACAACCTTAGCAACACCATAGCAACCACCCAGAACACCATAGAAACCAATCCACCGTAGCAACTGCATAACAGAAAGGAAAAACTCACCAAGACAACATTAGCAACAGCATACCAACACCCTAGCAACCACCAAGAATACCCCAGAAACCACTCTTAATTACACAACACTGACTGAACATCTCAGTAACACCCTAGCAGCCAGACAGAACACCCTGGAAACCAACCCACCCTAAAAAAAATCAAAAACTTACAGAGACAACCTTAGCAACAACATAGCAACCATGCAGAACACCCTAGAACCCAATCCACTGTAGCAACTACTACAGCAATCAAAAACTTACTGAGACAATCTTAGCAACACCATAGCAACCACCCAGAACACCCTAGAAACCAATACACCGTAGCAACTGTATAACAGAAATGTAAAACTTACCAAGACAACATTAGCAACAGCATACCAACACCCTAACTACCACCAAGAACACCCTAGAAAACACTGTTAACTATACAACACTCACTGAACATCTTAGTAACACCCTAGCAACCACCCAGAACACCATAGAAACCAACCCATCTTTAAAAATCTAAAACTTACTGAGACAACTTTAGTAACACCCTAGCAACCACCCAGAACACCCTAGAAACCAACCTACCTTCAAAAAAAAAATCAAACACTTACTGACAACCTTAGCAACACCATAGCAACCACCCAGAACACCATAGAAACCAATCCACCGTAGCAACTGTATAACAGAAATGTAAAACTTACCAAGACAACAGTAGCAACAGCATACCAACACCCTAGCAACCACAAGAACACCCTAGAAACCACTGTTAACTATACAACACTCACTGAACATCTTAGTAGCACCCTAGCAACCACCCAGAACACCATAGAAACCAAACCATCTTTAAAAAGTCTAAAACTTACTAAGACAACTTTAGTAACAGCCTAGCAACCACCCAATCACCATAGAAACCAACCTACCTTCAAAAAAATCAAAAACTTACTGAGACAACCTTAGCAACACCATAGCAACCACCCAGTACACCATTGAAACCAATCCACCGTAGCAACTGTATAACAGAAATGTAAAACTCACCAAGACAACATTAGCAACAGAATACCAACACCCTAGCAACCACCAAGAACACCCTAGAAACCACTGTTAACTATACAACACTCACTGAACATCTTAGTAACACCTTAGCAACCACCCAGAAGACCATAGAAACCAAACCATCTTTAAAAAGCCTAAAACTTACTGAGACAACTTTATTAACAGCCTAGCAACCACCCAGAACACCCTAGCAACCACCCAGAACACCCTAGAAACCAACCTACCTTCAAAAAATCAAAAACTTACTGAGACAACCTTAGCAACACCATAGCAACCACCCGAATGCCCTAGAAACCAGCAACTGTGTTACAGAAATCAAAAACTCACTGAGGCAACCTTAGCAACACCATAGAAACCACACAGAACACCCTAGAAACCCACTTACTGTAGCAACTGTGTGGCAGCAATCAAAAACAAACTTAGCAACAGCAAAGAAACAACTTAGCAACTACCCTGAATACCCTTGAAACCAATGACCCAATCTGAGATCTGTTTAGCAGAAATGCAAAACACCCAGATGACCTTAGCAACTGTGTAGCAAAGCCCTAGCAACCACCCTATAATCATGGTTGACACAAAACTCATCATTAATCAGGGGTCGCCACAGCAGAATGAACCACCAACTTATCCAGCATATAATTTACAAAGCGCATGCCCAGCTGCAACCCATCACTGGGAAACACCCATTCACACTTATTAACACTCATACACTATGGACAATTTAGCTTATTCAATTCCCCTATAGCGCATGTGTTCGGACTGTGGGGGAAACTGGAGCACCCGGAGGAAACCAACACGGGGAGAACATGCAAACTGACCCAGCTGGGGCTCGAACCATTGACCTTCTTGCTGTGAGGCGATCGTGCTACCCACTGCGCCACCGTGACGCCTCATCAATAAACATCGTATGCAAATATATACCACACACTTTCGCCTCTGGTGGTTTTTTTTTTGGTGAATTTTGCATGCACTATTCCATTAAAAACAAACTCATGCATTTATGATTTTACATTTGCAAAAAAATAATATATAAATAAAGCAGATGCATGAATGTCCAGATGAACACGAGTGTTTTTCAGATGAAGCCTTTGAAAAAGACTCAAGAACTAAATCCATCTCTCAGTGCTGCTGCGCAAATTGCACTTAATTATTTCAAATGTTCCCAGCGCGAGAGTGACACACACACACACACACACACACACACACACACACACACACACACACACACACTCGGAACATTAGTGTGCGTCTTTAAAAGCACTCGGGCTGAGCGGCAGAAAGACAAAAGCGCAGTAAGGAGAATGAATTGGCCGTGCTGTATTAAGAAGAATAACAGTGAATGAGAGCGTGTCACTTTCAATATTCAGGAGAGGATGATGCTTCAGTCTTTCAGAAATATTACACAAACACACACACACTCAGCAACACAAGAGCTTCATTAAAAGTGACTTCACTAATGAACCAGAACAAATGCAGTGACGTTCACTATTCTTGAATGACTGACAGTATGAAAATGCACAAGTTTACTGGATGAATTATTATATTTTGTTTGAAAATATTAAAACCACATGAATTAAACATGTTTTGGTGCAAAGAGAATCAAATGAATGCAACTTAAATAATGCAAAGCAAACAATAGTCAAATTTAAATGTATTAATATTTAAATTCCATTCTTATTTTTTTATTATTATTTTTTTTAGGGCTTTTTCACCTTAATTATGACAGGACAGTAGAGAATTCAGACAGGAAAGCATTGGGAGCAGAGAGCAGGGGCGCCTCCAAGGGCCACGGCCACCCCTGGGTAAACTCTGGCCACCCCTGTGGGCACCCCAATATAATTTTGCTATTGACATTATTAATTTAAATGTACTTATGTAAATTCCCAATATTTCAATAAATAAAATGCAGCCACTAAATTATTGTTGGTGCCACTGACGTAGCTGATTCACTGCTCTCCCCCTCAGCACTGGTTCAACGCTGGTGAAAGCAAACTGATGCATGCGCGGAGAAAACCATTCCCGTGCGCCTCACACACTCCTGTGAGAATCCCGGTTGTTTGCATGCATTCCGATAAAATACGCGCCGCTCATGCGCCGTGAAACAGGAGTAACAGCCTTTTGTGCAGAGGTGTCGGCTCGCATCGAGTTTTGCAAGTCGACTAAACTAAAGTTTCTATAATATGATGATGTAGTAACTTTCACTAAGCATGGCTTTAAAGCAGAAAGGAGGGATAAAGAGTCAGGGAGGTAAGACTTCATTACATTATGTTGTGTATGGGATGGTTCGCCCATGGTGTCATTTAAACTAGAACCACCACTGCCCTCCCCGATCATCGTTGACAGCACACACACACCTTCAATAGACAGCAATGGCAATATAATATTTACCTTAAGGTACATCAATAGAAGAAGCTGCATTAATAATATTGTGGCTCAAAAAGGAATATGGATAAATGATATTATTAGGGTCTGTATAGTGAATGTGTGTCTAGTAATGCCTTTTGTTCAGTTTGTTCATTTGTTTGTTTTATTAATTAATTCATGAATCTTCATGAATTTTAGACTTGGCATATACCATATTCTGTGCAATAAAAGTATGTAAAAAATAACTAAAAAGTTACATATATATATGAAAAGTGTTTTTAAACTAAATATTGATTTTTATTTGATTTGCACATGTACTTGCTGAATTATTTCAAGGAATAAATTGCAATATTTTAAGAGTAATTAATTAAACGAATTAAAACCACATTATTTCATTTACCAGAAACAAAAACATAACATCACACTGAATTCATACATTTTTTTTGTGTGCCACCCCAAGATTTGCTGTGGCCTCTTCTGGCCACCCCTAAGAACATTTTCTGGGGGCGCCACTAGCAGAGAGAGGGGAAGAATCGGCGAAGGACCTCAAGCCGGGAATGGAACTCGGGTCGCCGTGAGCACGTTGGTGCTATATGTCAGCGCACAGTACCACTAGGCTACTGCCGCTGACTAAATTCCATTCTTATACTGTGAGATACTTTTGCAAACCAAGGCTGCATTTAAGGCTAAATCTCGAGTCTTAAAGGGTCATGAAACACCAAAACACATGTGTTGAGCTGTTGACAGTCATATATGTGTCCCACGCTGCTATAAACATTATATATATATATAAATATTGCACTAAAAAGTAAAAATTAGTTGTTTTTGCGTTATTTTGAGCAAATTCGTTCTTCCGGTTTGAAATGAATTGTTGAAGCTACGTCACGGCGATTAGATACTTGCATGTAAATCCAGCGTAGAGAGTGGCTGTCTGTCCCTGTGAGTACATCATGACGTTTCTGACGAGTGTGCGGCATTAATTCATGAGAAAGACTTTGTTCAAACCAATCAGCTATTGTGTATGACGTGCAACTTCATTAATATGCATGATAGCTTCGGAGACTGTTTTACCTGTGACAGTGTTCAGACTACAGAGAGACGCCACACTGTGTTGCCAAAACAAGGGAAAGAACAAGAATTTGGAGACATGGGTCGTCAGTGTTGCATTTATTAGTGTGCTGCGTTTATTAATGTGCTGCAACGAAGGTTTTGTTTGCATTTTCCCGCTGTGAGAGCGCTGCTGGACTCATATGTGGATTACAGTGCACGCGACAGAAATGCGTTTGTAAGGAACATTTTTACTCGAGAGCTTTTCGAATCTGGAAATGATGAAATCCGGAGTTGCTGCTCGTCTCCTTTTAAAAAAAGACACAGCTCCAGAGTGATTTTCCTGTCTCTACAGATTTGGTAAGTGTGCGATCAGTTCTTTGTTCATTCAGATGGCAAAGTTACTTCGTATCGTCAGCAGTGCTCTTTCAGTTTTTAAAGACATACTATAGTCAAAATGATTTAGTTACTAAGTTTACAGTATGTTAATATCACTGCATTATTATAGTATAATATTATAGACTGAAAGATCCGCTGTAAATGCTGCTCTTTGAATGTAAACACCTTAATCAAATTATTCCTGTCGTGCAGGATTTTCGCTGCATTTTGTGACAGGATAGTCTAGACACACACGGCTTTCTGCCGCTACCTACCAAGTCATCTAAGTTACCGAGAAATGCGGAGGATTTTTTTTCTCCCATTCGCCGTGCGGTATCAAACATTACATTAAAACTCTTCCAGCAGTTCCTCACTTTAAATATCTCGTTTGTCACGGACGACATCCAGGAAATGTTCCTGAATAAAAAGTGAAAGTGCCAAACTGCA
Organism: Danio kyathit; assembly: GCA_903798195.1. Taxonomy (NCBI): domain Eukaryota; kingdom Metazoa; phylum Chordata; class Actinopteri; order Cypriniformes; family Danionidae; genus Danio; species Danio kyathit. Next base: position 51,752,780 of record LR812541.1, read on the forward strand.
GTTAAAGTCGACAAATTAATAATTTGGCAAGTAATTCGGTTACTGATGCCCATGTAAACAGTCACTGTCTTTCTCTTCTTCGTCTGCGTGCCCAAACGGAAACTCCCATATTTGCAAATCCTTCCCTCTTTCCCTCTCTCGACACTCCCACCTAAACGGAGCTGAACACGCCCACTTTCCTGACTTTTACCAAACTAAAGGTGTGAAAACACTCTGCTGAGACGGGGGGTTTCATGGCCTTTTAACCCTGAAAGTCCCACAATCAGAAAAACAGCAAAGAAATTCTTTCACCATTTAGATGTCATTATTAGAGGCCCCATACAGCCTCTATAATATTCAGGTCTGGACCCTGTGGAGGCCATTTCATGAACTGTTTTTTTTTTCCAAATAGGATTTCACTGCAATTAGCATATCATTATCATGCTGAAAACGAAAACGACTACCACTTAAGTTCTTTCCAGAAGGAATGGCATAATGAATTATAACCTATCTGAACTTTTCAATTCAATTCAATTCAATTCAATTCAATTTATCTTTATTTGTATAGCGCTTATACAATGTAGATTGTGTCAAAGCAGCTTCACATGGAAGATTATAGTGAATTGAAACAGTTTCAGTTCAGTTTTCAGAGATTAAGTTTAGCTCAGTTCAGTGTGGGTTAATAATCACTACTGAGAGTCCAAACACTGAATAGCAAATCCATCGATGCGCAGCTCTACAGATCCCGAACCATGCAAGCCAGTGGCGACAGCGGCGAGGAAAAAACTTTCAACATTCACAGTTTCATCAGTTCCGGCAATATTGCTAAAAACACTGTTAGAAATGCAGCTCAAATCAGGACAAACAGCCACTCTCCAACATTGTCTTTCACATGTCTTAAACAATTAAACCAAATAAACATTCATTCATTCATTTTCTTGTCGGCTTAGTCCCTTTATTAATCTGGGGTCACCACAGCGGAATGAACCGCCAACTTATCCAGCACACGTTTTACGCAGCGGATGCCCTTCCAGCTGCAACCCATCTCTGGGAAACATCCATACACACTCATACACTACAGACAATTTAGCCTACCCAATTCACCTGTACCGCATGTCTTAGGACTATGGGGGAAACCGGAGCACCAGGAGGAAACCCATGCGAATGCAGGGAGAACATGCAAACTCCACACAGAAATGCCAACTGACCCAGCCGAGGCTCGAACCAGCGACCATCTTGCTGTGAGGCGACAGCACTACCCACTGCGCCACCGCGTCACCACCAAATAATTAATTACTGAATAATAAAAATGTACACTTATGACTGGTTTTGTTGTAAAGGTCACATATATCCATTATACAATCAGTAAAACAACAGAAACAAACATTTGAACAGTACTGTGTGTCTTCATACACAGTACTTCATTCAGATTTGTCGGCTGCACATCCATGAATCAAATCTCCTGTTCCACCACATCCCAAAGGTGCTCTATTAGATTGATCTCTGGTGACTGTGGAGGCCATTTGAGTACAGTGAACTCATTGTCATGTTCAAGAAACCAGTCTGAGATTATTCACGCTTTATGACATGGTGCGTTATCCTGCTGGAAATAGCCATCAGAAGATGGGCACACTGTGGTCATAAAGGCATGGACATGGTCAGCAGCAATACTCAGGTAGGCTGTGGCGTTGACACAATGCTCATTTGGTACTAATGGGCTCAAAGTGTGGCAAGAAAATATCCCCCACACCATTACACCCCCACCACCAGCCTGAACCGTTGATACAAGGCAGGATGGATCCATGCTTTCATGTTGTTGATGCCAATTCTGACCAGACCATCCGAATGTGGCAGCAGAAATGGAGACTCATCAGACCAGGCAACGTTTCTCCAATCTTCTATTCTCCAGTTTTGGTGAGCCTGTGTGAATTGTAGCCTCAGTTTCCTGTTCTTAGCTGACAGGGGTGGCACCCAGTGTGGTCTCCTGCTGCTGTTGCCTATCCGCCTCAAGGTTGGACGTGTTGTGTGTTCAGAGATGCTCTTCTGCAGACCTCGGTTGTAACGAGTGGTTATTTGAGTTACTGTTGCGTTTCTATTAGCTGGAACCAGTCTGGCCATTCTCCTCTGACATCAACAAGGCATTTGCGCCCACAGAACTGCCGCTCACTGGATATTTCCTCTTTTTCTGACCATTCTCTGTAAACTCTAGAGATGATTGTGCATGAAAATCCCAGTAGATCAGCAGTTTCTGAAATACTCAGACCAGCCTGTCTGGCACCTACAACCATGCAACGTTCAAAGTCACTTAAATCCCCTTTCTTCCCAATTCTGATGCTCGCTTTGAACTGCAGCAGATTATCTTGACCATGTCTACATGCCTAAATGCACTGAGTTGCTGCCATGCCATATATATATATATATATATATATATATATATATATATATATATATATATATATATATATATATATATATATATATATATATATATATGCACAATATTGGAAAAATCGGACATTGCAATATTTTGTTTCTCTGTGATATATTTTGCAATATGAACACAGTTTAACGAGACTGCTTGAATTGTTCTTATTGAAAATAAATCATTCATTTAGATTGGTTGCGGTGATTTTGTAAGGGTGTAAATAGTGTATAATAAATGACCAAACTGCAAGCAAAAATAATAACAACAAAGCAAAGAAAAAACAGTGTTCAGGTTCAGAAATTGAATAATAAAATATAAACACTGTATAGTCTACATTGTGTTAAAAATTCAGTAAAAATCTTCTTCATTAAAGTTACAAATGTACTTTCTTTGTGCCCGAATGCTTTAAACTCTATTGAAATGCCTTTAAAACGCATGCAAATCATACACTTCAGTCTGTTATGGTTATACTTTGCAATTCTCAATTGTTGTGCTGATTGCATATCCTGCGATGTGACTATTGCTGACGCGCACATTGCAATATCTATGCTGAAACCATATATATTGTGCAGCCCTAATATATATATATATATATATATATATATATATATATATATATATATATATATATATATATATATGACAAACCTAAACCAACGAAGACAAAAAAGTAATAAAATAAAATAAAAATACCCAGCACAAATATACAACATTATTATCAAACAAATCCCACATAAATAAGATTCACAAAACATTTCTATACAGAAGTACATAAATAAAGCCACACAAACAGCCATGACAGCGTGTCTATGATGCTCATTGCTGCTGAATCAGCGTTAGCAGTGAGTTTCATTTCTCCAGGGTGAATCTTCTCCTGCTGGATTGTAAACATGTGTTGTTTGAGTGGACAGCATCAGCGTAAAGCATCAGACAGAGCTGTCATTGACCAGCCTCAGCCCGCGGGCCTCTAAATCACTGCACATTTCTCTCCACAAACGCCTCATAAAGCACAATCTATAGGATAATGTCATGGGACAAGCACCAAGATGAAGAGACTCGCTCCAGAAACAAGCACAGCTCCAGCCGGCGGCCACAGCCAATACACACGTCATGTTTCACCCACAAACAGCCTCTTAAAAGAGTCCTAATGAGACCAAGATGAAATAAAAACACATCTGATCACACACACAGTGCTTCATGGAGATCTGACAGGGCTTTTCTTCTGAGTGCGAGTTTATGAGTGCACTTTTCAGCATATTTTAACACTTTCTCTGCATATAAATGATAAATTAGCAGGGAAATTGCTGTGATGTGTTAGTGTAAATACATTTTTACAAATTTTGATAGATATGGAAGCTGGAAAATTCTAAAACACATTTTAAATGCATTTGGTGTTTTCTGAAATACTGAATATATATATGATAAATCATCCTGGTGAATGTTTTTTTTTAGCAATGATATATATTTGCTTTTGTTTTTTTGAAACAAATATTTATTAAAATAAATATAGGCTTTGATATATATATATATATATATATATATATATATATATATATATATATATATATATATATATATATATATATATATATATATATATACACATACATACTGTATATATACAGTTGAAGTCAGAGTTATTCACCCCCTTTGAATTTTTTTGTCTTTTTTAAATATTTCCCAAATGATGTTTAACAGAGCAAGGAAATTTCCACAGTATGTCTGATAATATTTTTTCTTCTGGAGAAAGTCTTATTTGTTTTATTTCAGCTACAATAAAAGCAGTTTTTAATTTTTTAAAACCAATTTTAAGGTTGCGATGTTGTGAACCCAGAGGGGGCCCACTAGGAGGCGTGGGAGGCCTGACACCACAAATAAACCCAAAAATAAAACAATGGCAAAAAATCCAAACAAAATGGCCTGACCCGGAAGTGTAAAAAAGGTGGTATTTATTTACAAAAATGTGGAGGATAAATTCCAGTGCAAAAAATATATATATACAGTGTCCATAAAAATCCCAAAAATGTACAAAAATATATATACAAAAAAATGCAAAGTATCAAAGCAACAAAATAAAATTTAAAGACGGGTATATACAACACAAAAAATAATAATCAAAAACGTAACCACTGTATAACGTATCCACTTACTGAGAAAATTTGCTCACGGCTATATTATTAGCCCCTTTAAGCCATATATTTTTTCAATAGTCTACAGAACAAACCATCATTATACAATAACTTGCCTAATTACCCTAACCTGTCTAGTTAACCTAATTAACCTAGTTAAGCCTTTAAATGTCACTTTAAGCTGTATAGAAGTGTCTTGAAAAATATCTAGCCAAATATTATTTACTTTCATCATGACAAAGATAAAATAAATCAGTTATTAGAGATGAGTTATTAAAACTATTATGATTAGAAATGTGTTGAATAAATCTTCTTTCCGTTAAACAGAAATTGGGGAAAAAATTAACAGGGAGGCTAATATTTCATTGGGGGCTAATAATTCTTACTTCAACTATATATATATATATATATATATATACCAGCCAAAAGTTTGGGTTCAGTTTTATTTTTTTTTCATGTTTTTTTTTAAAGAAAGTTATTCTGTTCATCAAGGCGGCATTTATTAAAAGCAAAAAAAGGTGAAATATTTATAAAAAAATTAAATAACTGCTTTCTTGATGTATGTAGTTTCAAATGAAATGATTACTCCAGTCATTATTGCTTTTATTTATTAACATTAATAATAGTAATAATATTAATAATAACAATAATGATTAATATTAAAGTGATTTCTGAAGGATCGTGTGACTCTGAAAACTGGAGTAATGATGCTGAAAAATCATCTTTAAAATCAGTGGAATAAATGATTAAATGAAATTATAAACTACTTTTGAACAGTTATTTTTTAGTGCAATAACATTTCACAATTTTAAAAAGAGTGCTGTATTTTTGATGTAATAAATGGAGCCTTGGTGAGCAGGAGAAACTTATTTTAAAACATTTAAAAATCTTACTGGCCCCAAACTTTTGATCGGTAGGGTGTAATATATATTATGAATGATTTTACTCAATTTATTTGATAAAACAATTTATGCCGAATGTATTTTTGCAATGCCTCAAAATACATATAAATATACACATTCTCTAAAATAATCACTTACTAATATTCTCAGCTACTCACTGTAATCAATGGTTTAGTAACATCAATTCATTTAAATTATTGTGTTTTATGTTTAATGGTGTTTTTTGAAAAGAATAAACTATAAAATCATATTGCTGAATTATTTTTTTGGACGACAATATTTGTTATTTATTTGGACAATAGAAGATTGGAGAAACGTTGCCTGGTCTGATGAGTCTTGATTTCTGCTGCCACATTTGGATGGTCGGGTCAGAATTTGACATCAACAGCATGAAAGCATGGATCCATCCTGCCTTGTATCAACGGTTCAGGCTGGTGGTGTGGTGTATCGGTGTGGGGGATATTTTCTTGGCACACTTTGGGTCCATTAGTACCAATTGAGCATCGTGTCAACGCCACAGCCTACCTGAGTATTGTTGCTGACCATGTCCATCTCTTTATAAACTATCATATCATGCATTCATTTTTCAAAAAATAAAAAATAAAAAATAAAAAATAAAATAAAATGAAATAAATAAATATATATATATATATATATATATATATATATATATATATATATATATATATATATATATATATATATATATATATATATATATATATATATATATTAGGGGATACAGTTGTACATCAGGTTAGATTGTGCTACATAAAAATACATTGATTGTACATATCTATTTGTACATATCTGAATAACTTGTAATACTTTTCCCACTGTAGTCAACCATTCATTCATTCATTCATTCGACTTAGTCCTTTAATTTATAAGGGGTCGCCACAGCGGAATGAACCACCAACTATTCCAGCATATGTTTTACACAGCAGATGCCCTTCCAGTTGCAACCCAGCACTGGAAAACTCCCATACACACTTATTCATACGCACACTCATACACTACAGCCAATTTAGTTCATCAATTCACCTATAGCACATGTGTTTGGACAGTGGGGGAAACCGGAGCACCGAGAGGAAACCCATGCCAACATGGGGAGAACATGCAAACTTCACACAGAAATGCCAACTGACCCAGCCAGGACTCGAACCAGCAACCAGTGCTAACCACTGAGGCACCCTATAGTAATTATTCCACTCACAATTATTCTATTGCAGTCAAATAATCCTCTTATACTCTAGTTCACATACTTAAAGTCACTGTTCAGATGTTGTATTTGAGACATTAGTCAGGTTCTTGCCCTCCAACTCCTCCTGTGTGTAGCACCAGTTTCTCCTCCGAAGCCTTCTGGTGTGTTTTCTGACTGTTGTAGCTGTGAAATAACTGAAATCATTCAGTGTAGTGATATGGAGCTCTAATGCGCTCAAACCCTCCCGGAACTACTTTAGCTGGAAATAATTAGAATGTCCACCAGCCAATCAGAATCAAGCATTCAACAGCAGATTGTGTAGTGTGAATACATATGAAGCATCATGAACGGCACAAAATGTGTCTTTATATAAACACGTCATAAAAAGGAATGAGGAATGATTGAGGAAGAAAGCAGAGCTGTGGTGATGCTCTGTGCTGATAGAGCCAGTGTGTGTGTGTGTGTGTGATTGTGACAGTGAGGTTTGTCTGTCCTACATTCAGCAGGCCTGCAGAGACAGAGCACAATCTCAGCGGGCATCCAGTGCTGCCCACTGCCTGCGGGACACACATACACACACACTCTTTCATAGTCTTTGACTGTCTGTGTGTGTGTGTGTGTGTGTGTGTGTGTGTACCTTAATACATTCAATTAGGACATATATAATGGAGTAAGCAGAAAAACACACACCAATACACCTTTAAATGTGTGTGTATGTGAGAACACATATATGACACACACACAAACAAAACCACATAAATAATCACATTCACATACACAATCTCAAACCACACATAATCCATACCCTCACACACACACAATATCACATACAGTAGACAGTCACATTCACACATACACACAATCACATTCACACATGTATACACAATTGCACACACAAATACACAATCAAAAACACACAATCACATTCACATGATCGCACTCACACAAACACACACGCATCCAATCAAAAACAAGTATTAAAAATCATACACATACACACACTATCACACTCACTCACACACAAAATCACACAAATAATCACATTCACACACACACACACAATATTACACATACACAAACAGATACACACAATCAAAATCACGCAATCACATTTATACACAAACACACACAATTACATACACACACAATCCCAATCAAAATCAGATTCACACTCATACACACAATCACAAACAGACAAAATCACACATAATCACATTCACACATACATACAATCGCTCTCTCTCTCTCTCTCACACACACACACACACACACACACACACACACAATCACATTCACATACAATCACACACACAGATACACATAAATATTCACAATCACACACACAGATACACAATCACATTCACACCAATCACACACACAGATATACATAATCACATTCACACACGCACACCCACACGCACGCGCGCACACACACACAGATACACATAAATATTCACAATCACACACACAGATATACATAATCACATTCACACACACACACACACACACACACACACACACACACACACACACACACACACACACAATCACAAACACAGATACACATAAATATTCACAATCACACACACAGATATACATAATCACATTCACACACACACACACGCACGCACGCGCACACACAATCACATTCACATACAATCTCACACACACATTTACACATAAATAATTAAAATCACACACACAGATACACATAAATATTCACAATCACACACACAGATACACATAATACACACACACACACACACACACACACACACACACACACACACACACACACACACACACACACACACACACAATCACAGACATATACACATGAATTATCATAATCACACACACATATACAAAATCACATTCACACACATTTTCACACACACAGATACTAGGGATGCTCATTTCGGTTAACTTTACTAACCGACAACCGCTGCTCGTTAACCGGATATTAACCGTTAACCCAATAATATTAAAAAAATATTTAATTGAAAAAAAAATTGACGTGTCTATTTTGTGTGACACATTAAATATTGCACATTAAAATACTGATTTATTTGAACATGCAAACAGCAGCATACATAACAGAGCATCTTCATGCACCTGTATGTTTCCAACAGCACAGAAAAAAAGAATAAACTAAATAAAAATAATAAAATAAATAGTCTTGCCCTAGATATTTTTTACTTAAATGGCACATTTAAATTACAAAACGAAAACACTGACTGAATGTTTTTTTAAGAACCGGCAAAGGCTGTTTGTCCAATCATGCTTTGTTTTTTTTCCGTCAAAAAAAAATATCAGGCTACCTCAAATCGATCGCTCCACGGAAAATATACATTTAATTAATGCTCCGCTGTTATTATTATATCACAAAAACCCTTTCAACATTTTTAATAGAAGTCATTTGCCTAAAGATTATGTCATAATGACTTATTTCCTCCATCTCACTCTTCTCACTCACCGTTCATGTGCGCGCGATGCATGTGATGAAACACAATAGCCGCTTTTCCACCATCGTGCCAAACCGTTCTAAGAACACTTCGGTACGGTTACGGTTGTTTCTCCACTGAGCCTGGAACGGCGCGGCACGATTACAAACCGTTCTCAACACGGAATTCTCGGCAGGGTTAGACAACCGTGCTGAACTGTGCTGACAGATTCTATGTGTTGACGTTGCGGATCTGTTGCCACCACAGTTGGCTCAGCGGAAGCGCGCTAGTCATCAGACATCCACATGTAAACTACACAACATTTAATATAAAAAACTGATACAGGTCTAAACGATACAGTTTATAAAGGGTTTTAAAACCACAGAGCAGACTCAGGCAGAGAAGGGAGTCACTGGCCCACCACATTCTTACGAACATATTTTATTTATCAAAGTTATTATTTCATTGATTGACTATAGTTACCCGTGTATAATTACGAACCCGTCATCTAAAATCTTAAAATAATAAAACAGCTTATTGTTTTACTCGTGGCTTGAGCTTCATTAATTTGATTGACATCCTAGGCAGAGACGTTTATTTCGCCTGACTAAACGTGAGTTTATTGCATGCCGTGCTGTATTTGGTAGCACAAAACTCGCTCTGAAAACTTTACCAACGAGTACATGCACTGCTGAAAAACCTTTTTTTCCTGCGGCGCATCAAATAAAGAAACGCTTAAGATCGCTATATCCATAGAACACAAACTTGCAGACTTCTTGAACAATGAGGAAATAATTGCACTTTTTAATTCAAAAAACAGACTGCAGCATGCTTGTTTTGTAATTTAATGTCAGCTATACCACCTGAAAGACGGTTACGGCGTGTCGGCCGTCACCGGAGAAAGTCTAATCTTTCTTCAGTTTTTTGCACTTTGCATGAAAGCTTTATGGAGTGGCACTGTCCGAGGTGCTGATTATTGTGTTGGATTTAAATTATAGCCTATAAATGCACCAATAAACAAGTCAAATGAATGAATAAATAAAATAAATATGGATTGTTAAATGCCGGTATTGTTTTTACAAAAAAAACATATCAATATGTCTTGACAAATGTTTTATAAAAATAAAATGATCAATTTTCAACATTTCAGCTATAGCCTAGGCCATTATACGATTCAGTTAAATAAGTTGGACATTTGGGGACATGTAACATGTTTCTGTGTTTTTTTTTCTCGGTTATCTTTAATACTGGGCAGCTGCGCAAAATATTTTTCTAAAACGTCAAGAGGGAATTTGTTTATAGCTCGTTAGTTAATTATGAATAGAAAAAAAAATATTAAAATAACAGAAATAAAATGATAAAAATACAAAGATAAAAAGAGCAGCATTTTGCTAAATATAATAGTCTTTTATATCCTGCTATGTGTTGTTTCATATTCATTTTTTTTATTTAACTTGATGGATTCAATATTTAATGTTTGTATACTGAAACAAATAAAAGTTATCGCTTAAAAGCTTTTTTTTTACCATCAATGTGTAGTATGTTTTATATCATTATCAACTTTTGATATAAAACCACTGTGTAATTTAATTTATTGTTAAAAATGAAATAATTTAAGTGCTATATTTTTTATAAGTGAAAGTGCCCGCTGACTTTTGACAAGGCCTGTCCAAAAATATACTTCTGCCACTATAATAAAAATGCACTATTTTTGGTGCATTATCATTGTTTATTTTTCTGTTATGTACAGAGATTTGAAATATAGTAGGGATGCTCCGATCAGGATTTTTGCAGCCGATACCAAGTACCGATTCTTTGTGATGGGGATCGGCCAATACTGAGTACCGATTCTGATTCTGATGAAGCTTTATAATACATGAAGCACATTTTCCCCCTAAGTATGATTATTAAGTGGAGATCTTGCCTTACACCTCAGAGAATAAATGAAGAATGTTGCATATAATCCCTCAAACATGTCTCTTATAACCATTTAGTGTGGACATGTCATGGTCAGAAGCAACTTTACAGAAAATAATAGATAAAACAGATACAAAAAAAGGTAAGAAAAACAACTAACAAAGCAATTTGGAAACATTGCAAATGATGGAAGAAGAATTCGACATGTCTCAATCAAGAAAAAGTACATATTTGATGCATAAGATGTTAAAATGCACATCTATAAATATATATATATTTATTTATTGCAGTAAGTATATTACAAAAAGGTATATTATGAAATATTCAATTAAAACATTTTTTTTTATGTTTTTAATTGTATTTCAGCCAGGTTTTAGGGAACTTGTAAAAATGTCAAAAACACAGAACTCTTAGTTCTTATATATGTAAAAAGGTCTAAGACCATTCCAATATTTTGCTCTCCAACTAGCATGTCTGGTTCCTCTGCATATAAACTCGTAAACAGACACCTGTGATCAGTTCATGAGATCGGCCAGATTGGCGAGTACCGATCGAGTCATAAAATGTGATTATCGGCCGATACCGATCTCTGGCCGATCGATCGGAGCATCCCTAAAATATAGTATTTATTTTTCCTCCAGTCATTTTCAATCATCACTTTACATTTTGGTCATTTTCCCTCCAAATCAAAATTTGCCCAGAGCCACGCAACATATGACCTCTAAACAGGGCCGGATAGTGCCGCGGACGCCACCCTGACTGCTCTGCCGCCCTAGGCAGCCGCCTAGGTCGCCTCTATGGACACGCTGGCCCTGCCTCTAAATAAATACTAGTGCTGTGACTTGTAGCTATATTTAGCACATATAAGAGAGCGGCATAACATAATTGAAGAATGAAACAGACGACTGACGTGAAATGCTTTTTCGGCTCAGTTGACTTTTATTTCAACTGGGAGCACACAGCGCGCAATGGCATAATGTGAGGCGGGCAGGACGCATACACAGCGCTTAAAACACTCACGGCCGTTAATAAACCATTCAAAATATGCGCCTCACAAAAAACGCTTTCGGTGATCGGTCCCTTATGCAGCCAAACTTTAAAAATATATAAAATAATATTTTAATCTATTAACTGATACCATTAATTGGTTACAAACGCACCCTTTCGGTTAACGGTTAAACGGTTATTTTGAGCATCCCTAATTCACGCACACTCACACACACATATATACACACACAGAGATGCGCATAATCACATTCACACACAATCACACACACAGATACACACAAATAATCATTCACACACAATCACACACAAAAATCAAAATCACACATAAATAATCACATTCACACACATATAATCGCTCACACACAATCAAAATCACACAATTACATCCACACTCATATAAATCATACTTACAATCGAGATCACACATAAATAATCACATTTACTCACATATACAGACACACACACAAACAGATACACATAAATAATCACATTCACACACATATAATCTCACACACAATCAAAATCACACATAAAAAGTCACTCTCACACACAATCACACACACACACTCAGTCAGTCAGCCAGCTCATATACAGTATGATGGAGACAGCAGAGAAACACACACCGCTGGCGAATCATTAAATGAGAGAGAGAGAGAGAGAGAGAGAGAGAGAGAGAGAGAGAGAGAGAGAGAGAGAGAGAGAGAGGCAGATAGATGAATTATTTAATGCAACGGCAACCAAATGAATAAACAAACAGATGAAGCGAGAGATGGCAAGTGCCTCCTCCACAACACCCACGCCTGACAACAAACACCACATACACACACACACACACAACCACACACACAGAGCCTGATGAAATCTGGAGGAAGATCATCTTCATCTGACCCACTAACCACTGCTCATGCAGAAGCAGATCTGTAGTGTTTAGAGCTCAATCATACACCAATAACACACCATATATTGCAGATTGCAGTTTGGTACCTAGACTATATCAATATGTATACGTACACACACACACACATAGTTGAACCTAAGCGCAAAATTATTAGGCCTCCTGTGAAAGTTAAACTCTTTTTCAAAGATTTTCCAAGTGATATTTAACGGAGAGATTTTTTAACACATAATAGTTTTATGTAATAGCCGGCAGTTAGCTCTCTGCACCTCTCACATGGTCGCCCGCTGAAGCTAAGCAGGGCTGCGCCCGGTCACTACCTGCATGGGAGACCACATGGGAAAACTAGGTTGCTGCTGGAAGTGGTGTTAGTGTGGCCAGCAGAGGGCGCTCAACCTGCAGTCTGAGTGGGTCCTAACGCCCCTGTATATTGATGGGGACTCTATACTGCTCAGTGAGTGCCATATTTCGGATGAGATGTTAAACCAGGGGTCATTACAGTTACTGACTGAATTCATAGAGGGCCGTTTTAACATTCAAGCACAAGAAAACAGTGGAAACTTCACGTAATTGATGCATCTTAGGATAACACCAACCGGCAACCTCCCGCTCTCCCTCGGGAAGCCAATACGGAAGTAACTAAAACTGCAATTCATCGACTCGCCTTAGGGGGCTGGCTCCAGGAAGTCCAAGTGCTTTCTGACTGCATTGGTAAATTGGCCATTTTTACAGCTGATAAAAACATGTTTACAGCCTGGTACAAACAATGGCTTTGATGCATATAGCCCTGATTACCCTTCATGACAACTGTGAGGAGGGTGAATTTCTTTATAACTCATCCGTTTTGTTTTTATTAAGTTATATTAAGTTTGCATAATTAAGGGCGTGGCCACTTGAGTGACAGCTAGCCCTCGCTGCTCGCTGTCTCGCCACCTCAGCTGATTCTGGCTAATTAGCCGCTGATCTCGGCATATTCATCGTGTTTTTGTTTTGGTTAATGTTTCTTTACAGTCATTTGCCTTTTGGAATTATTTCCTCCAATTATCAGATACTATAGCATGCTGTGTGCACTTAATTGTGCTTACAAACCGTTCAAGTTGCCTCCATTTCCCAGGTGAGTGAAATTATATACTTTTATACCATCTCTATGAATGTATTTGTTTTATTTAAGATCATTTATCATTTATAATGTTCTTTAGACCTGTAATGCACTCCAGAATCTGACAGATTGATTAGCTGTTGGCTCTAGAACAGTCATCTGAAGCGTTGTCATACAGTCTTATGCCTGGATTTTATAAACAGCCTTGCATTTACTAACACAGACTATATCTGAAGTGTTTGGAAGTAATTCGCGTTTTCCTCCTGTAGCAAAACATCATAAGAGCAATGTTTAGTGGCTCAATGTGTTACAGCAGTGTTTTTAAAAGTCTAAACACTTTATTGATATAGTGTACAACCAAGCACGTGTGGTCAGAACACAAACGAGTAGCAGGTAATGAAGTATTAAACGTTCTCCCAAAGTAAAAAGTCTGTCTAAGCCAGATCTAAGCAAAACGCTGAGAATCCAGCATGCGTCTGTAGCTCCGCTCACTCTCCGCCTCTTTGCCCTTGTTTGGTATCCCGGGATTGGTGCGATGACGCGTTAACAAAATGGCGACGGTTGGCCGATATTACTTGTAGCTTCTTTTGCAGTTTTCAGAAACCTATGGGTGATGTCACGGATACTACGTCCATATCTTTTACAGTCTATGGATAACACACAGGACGTTTATATTTCAAGCATTACCTGTCACCACTGATAATGCAAATCCGCATGTCTATCCATCACACAGGTGCTGACATGTATATGTGGCTGTTGTGTGTGAGCGTTAGACACGCACTCAGTCATTCTTCCAGACTATATGCAGTCAAAACTCCAGCTTTTTGTTTCTTGTTGTACATATTGAATGGGGAGTTTAAATTGCTATGAAAATACTACACATAATAGGCATAATAATTATTATTCTGTCTTAACCAGTTGTGTTGTCCCAATAGCGCAAGAACGGCTGAAAAAAAGTGATGTTATGGCAATAGTTCTTCCTAATATCATTCTGTTTTGTAAAACTACAACAAAGAGGGGGAAATTATGTACATATTCACATTTACTTGAACAAGTTCAATTCAACCAGCATTACAATCTTACTAATGTACTAGAGCTGTCAAAATTAGCGCATTAACGGATGCGATAAATTTGAAATATTTAACGCGTTAAAAAAAATTAACGCAATTAACGCAGTTGCAGTTTTTTTTATTTCCTGTTGTGGCCGACGTGTGTTTAACCTGCAAAGAAATATGGATAAGACCAAGGAAGCGCTTTCAGAAATAAAGTTTCAGTATAAAACAATTAATGTCGCATAACCAGGCTATCCAGCATTTCCTCCAGTTTCATGCAATTTCCGGTGTTTCATTTTTAATCTTTCAACTTTAACTGCAGTTCAGCAGTTCACTTTCATTCAGCAACATAGGCTACGTTCACACTGCGAGGCTTAGTGCTCAAATCTGATTTTTTTCTAAGATCTGATTTTTTTGCCTCGCTGTTCACACTGTTGTTATAAATGTGGCCAATATCAGATTTACAGTGTGAACAGATCATGGTCGTAAACTGAGCCGCATGTGCAGAAGTATAGTTACGGACAGCACAAAATGTCTAATTATGCACACAATGTGTATACTGTATGAAGCACGTTGTCAGATTATGCTTAATATGATTATTGCCCTTTTTACAGACAACCGTGGTGTATTACATGAACTGTAAAGGGTTGTTCTGCTACTACTAATGTGTATTTCGGCATTTGAAACCTAAAATAAGTCCCTTGTGATTGAAAACACTGATCATTTGTGATTTATGACAACCGCGGCGCGCGTCTGTCTGACCACCGGTGTAGTGAACTCATCAAGGGTTAATGAGCAGCTGCAGACTGAACTGTGAAGGCGGAGTTGGTTTATCTCCGTTTGCAGTTATTTTATTTTACTTCGTTATAAACAACAGACACGTGCAGATGGGGGGTTTGGGTGCTTGAGCTCCTGCCCTTTATTCGCTCATAGATAATGTTCGTCCTTAAAATGAAAGTGCCCCCTCCTTTGTGCACGGATCCCCTTTCCGCAACACCCCCGACGCTCTTTAGCATCGCGATCATCTTGTGCCCTGATCGTTAACCAGAGTGGTTAACAAGCACCAGTTTTGCCTTCAAATCTTTTTCAAAATGAACAACCAACTTTCTGTGGTAAAGTAATCACCCTGTGTGTTATTCTACTATGCTGCAGAGGTGTAGATGATGTCTGCAGCACAGAATGATGACGCATGTCACTCGGAGATTATGTAAAAGTCACATGAAATCCGACATACCCGTTTACACTGCGGTCGCATTGCAAAACATCAGATCTGTGTCTGATTTAAGACTACATATGAAAGTGACACAAATCTGAAGTGAAAAGATCAGATTCCATGCGATTTGGGCTGTTCACACTGTCAAGACGTGAGTCACATATGGGCCAAAAGATCAGATTCGGGCCACATTTGCCTGCAGTGTGAATGTAGCCATATTCATACCTGTCAACCCTCCCGTTTTTCCCGGGATTCTCCCGTATTTTACAGTTCTATCCCGCTATCATCCCGTAAAGGTATTTTCCCGTATTTCTCCCTTATTTTCAGTCTTTCTCTGAAGGGTGGCAATAAACATTAAAGGGCACCTATGGTGAAAAATCAACTATTCAAGCTGTTTGGACAGACATATGTATAAGTATAGTGTATAGACCGTCATATTGGGGTGATATAAACACACTCAGTCTTTTTTTTTTCAATTTAACAACATAAAAACGGTGGACCAATTGGAGCACTTTTCAAACCGACCGCAACTTGACGTAGCAGTGCGGTCCCCCCGCCCACTGAATTGATTGACAGCTGCATATTAACAGGTCTCCGTAGTAACGCGTATAATCATATCATCAACAAGACAGGACGTGCGCAAAGCAACCGGGAATAAAAGGTCTGTTCAGTTCGCTAGGATCATCAATCATCATCAAATGTGATCAAGAGTGAGTTTTACAAGTTTAAAACGTTTTAAAACAGTGCATGTTAATGAATTACAGCGATTTACTTCAGCTTTACTTCATAACCACAGCCGCGTGTCAGAACAATTATAAAAGAAGACGCTTCAATTCCGGTTTGTGGACGTTAAATCAGGTTTATTTTGTACATTAACGTAACAGATATCCATACAGCAGTGGATATAAACCTGTATCCTGTCACATTTGCATACAAATAGAGTGCTGTCTGTGTGTGTGTGTCCGCGCTGTGTGTGCGTGAACTTTGTAACGACATTGTTTGTGACTCATCGTTGCAGCTCCACAACATACGCATCAAATACTCATTGGTTAAGTGAATTGCTTACTGTAGTATTTCTCACAAACGTTACGTGAGATCTGCTTCCTTCATGTCTGTCAGTTGTCTGACGCAGCCGAGGGAGGAGATTGAGGTACGCTCACAGGCACGTGGAAACGGTGGGTGTGAAGGACTAGCCTTAAAGGCGAAGTACACAAAAAACGCTGCCTGATGCTAAAAGCTACAAAATAGAAGCTTATGAAAGGTATAATAAAGTAAAGTGTTTTGAGCTGACACTTTACAGACACATTCTGGAGACACAAAAGACTTATATTAAATTTGAAAATAGGGGTAACTTAGGTGCCCTTTAAAGAGTAGAGCCTCCTTATACGCAACCCATACCACCAAACCACCAGGGGCCGCCCTTTGCTCTTAAATGTGAGTCTGTTCTGTGCTTTCGCTTTGTTTAGGCATGAAAACACTTTAAAATAAATATAAAAACGGCGGGATTCCCTTTTCTTTTATTACAGGTGCCGTCTCCCCTTTATATGCAATCCTCAAAACAGTCATATAGCGGTGCGTGACTGTCAGCTGACGCGCTCCATAGTGATAAATAGAGGCTGTTTCTCAAACAGATTCTGTACACGTGATTTGAAACGGAGCGAAGGTCTGGGTTTTGGGTGCGTGTTTAAACAGACATAAACACATAATTAATAATAATAATATCTAAAGATGTCGATCTAGATGGTTTTTTTTCAAACACAACTAATTCCGTCCTAAATGAGCATAAAAAGTTAGGAAAGCAGTCGAATGCTTTCTTTATAACGTTAGATGGTTGCATTTTTAAAGTGACGCCTGTTATTTAATGTAATCAAATGAAAAAAATCTGAATAAACAAGAGATTCATTCGTTGCTCTTTAATCAGAATGTGTGAGTTATACAGTGAAGAAACGGCTAATGAGATTTGATAGCTTGATTTTATGTCATTATATAATAGCTATTCATTTTAATAAGCTGAACTGTTTGCTAATGTATTTGCTGCTAATGTATTTATTTTTTCTTTCGTAAATAATATTAATAATGCATATTACTGACCATTTACCTGTTTATTTACAATGAAACAGCTCCAAATCAACATATTTAGAATTTTGGGGATTTTTTAAGGGGGGTGGGGGGCATGGGGGGAATCCCTTATTATGGTGGGCATATCCCTTATTTTCACATCCCAATGTTGACAGGTATGCATATTGTTTATGCCCCGTGACAATTATTGGATGAAAATATGAAGTAAGGAAGAGTGCTGTTTTAATGGAATTTGATACCGCATGGTGAACGGAAAGAAAAACTTCCGCATTTCGGGACTCGGGTGGTCCTTTAAGGTAATCAAAAATCACTGCTTACATGGTACTCTTAATCAGAGTATCATCTTAATCATAAAATCGGTGTATTGGTGTCCATGTAAATGTACTCAGTGAAAGTGCCAGATGATGTCGCAAGCTGTCAAAGACAGCCCATTCTTCTGCCTATAAGTGGTTTCCATGCACCCTCAAATGTTTCATTAAGTTTGACGTATTTTCCCCCTACACGCAACTTTTGTAAAGCGTCTGCTTCACGTTGCTGTGTCAGAATCCTTGCTTGTAAACTACAGCCATACTTAGAAACGCTTAGTTTAAGCAAATTTGATGAACGCGATCGTGTGTGTTGATGAATCTGAAGGGATCCCTCGCTCACCGGGTGCACTGTACTGTGCGCGTTGTCTATGTGTGTGTGTGTATGTTTGCGTTTCCTAGCAACAAGAGCAAACGCCTGACATCGCTGACAGTGTCCAAAGTCTCTTTAAGGCATTCTATATGTTTTCTATAGTCTTTGCGGTGTCCGTATCCCTCAAAGCTGTTTAGAATTAAATGTTTAGAGATGGTGTGACCAAAGTCCCTGTAAGAAGTCTATAGTCTTTGGTACGTGCCTTTGATGTACCCCTTGGCCACATTGTCCCCCGATAATGTCAATAGACTGGACTGTCTTAGCAACTGGCTAAATTTTAAGGAGGACTAAGCAAAATTGTTCCTATTTTATAAATAATGTTTTCAAGTCGCAATACAACTTTACAATGAACACAATTGTTTGTATTCAAATATTATTATTATAATTTTCCATTTTCCATATTTGCAATGCCTGTGTTTTGGATTTTTTTCAGTCCACTTAGAATCCAACATGGAAATCATTTCTGTTTGTTATTGGCATTGATTGTTTTAAAATTCAAATGGAGACGAGACGAGAGTTCATTTGGAGTTCACTGTAATTTGTATTGTGATTAATGATAACTTCCTTATTTTATTATCACTATTATGACTGAAATAATAACAAGTAAAGATGCTAGGGCTCGACCGTTTCGGCGTATGCGGCCGAAATTTTATGTGACCTAAAAATATATTTGGAGCATTTGTGCGAGTGCATAAATTGTTGCCGTGCGACCTGATTTTACTGCAGAATCCTCACCGCGTGCGCGGATGCAGGAGACATTTATGCAGGATGCATCTTTGCACCTAAAGACGCCAAACGCAGCGCTCAGGAACAGATTAAAACAGTTGTTGTGTGAGTGTGAACTTGCTGAAGTAAAAAAAGCCCGCAATGCTGGCCCCGCCTTTGTGCTCTTCTTATTGGCCCACTGCTCTAGAACTGAACGCGAATGGATTGATTAATATCAGCTGTCAATCACTCAGTCAATGCCTTCTGACTTCACATTACAGGAGCTACAACCACGGAAATGTGAAGCGCTGAAGAAGAGAGAATGAAAATAACACTGACAGATTTAGTTTTAGAAAACATCTAAAGTCACTAATAATGGCACATCTTATTAGTGATCATGTGCTGAATGTTAATCCACCATTTACACTTTTCCAAGAGTGGATAAAAGACTTCCAGTGGCTTCAAGTCCGCTATGAAAATAACTAAAGCCATTCACTGTAAAGTCTGTGGGACGGGGTTTGCAGGTAACAGCGTTTGCCACTGAATCTACACATTTTAAGCACGAGAGGTGCTGTATAATCCGTCATTTAATCCTCACGATGCTGTCAGACGTGCAAGCGGCAGCTATATGTAAAATTTAACACAGCTCATGAAAAGACCGTTATTGCTATTAAGATGACATGCAAATAATAAGTTATATATCAATATACATGTGGAGCGGGGCGATGGATCGAGATGCCGGCTCAGCATCGTGAAGTTTATCAGCCATCGGCGATGGACGACGGCATTGTCTATCGGCCCAACCCTACCTTGAATATTTACAAAATAGAGCTTTAGTAAAAATAGAGCACTCACAGACATATTTTAACGTTTAAATCAGCCCCAGAATTAAAACACATGTGTGTTACTCTCGACCTTAGATTGAGAGAAAATGAAAGTAAAACTAATCTGAATGCAGTACTATAAATGTCGACTAGGTGGCACGTCAAAACCACATGTGGCTACATGCAAGTGAACAACAACGATAGTGTTCGAAAAATATATGCTTTGGCACACCGAGTCATATTTTTGACGTCAGTCGCGGGCTGGAGGGAGGAGGAGGGCGGGCCGTAAACCGAGGACCTGACTCTCTGTGGTCATTAAAAATCCCAGGATGTCTTTTGAAAATGAGTAGGGCCAAATTTGGCCACTGGCCTCAGTCCATCGTGGCCTCCTAACCATCCCCATATCATAATTGGCTTCATCACGGTCACATTTTGAGTGTCCAAAAAAGCGCTACATAAATCTAAGGAATTATTATTATAATAGTTTTAATAACTACTTTCTAAAAACTACATGGTTTCTGCTACATTCATTCCTCCATGGCGGGGCGCCACACCAAAATTCAACTCCGCCACGGCTACATAACAGCTTCTCATTCAAAAACATTCAGTTGTTTTTTTTTAATAGCGGGTTATAATCGAACCAAAACGTATGAAAAGGTAAGTGTATTATAACAGCGCAAACTTTTCTGTAATCGTAGTGCTGTGCGTTATTTGTTTAACCCTTTAAAGTGACATGCTGACTGACTGACAGACTGACTGACAGGTGCGTGATGCGTGAGGCCAGCAAACACGACATCATTTTCAGTTAAGATGAACACAGTTTCCATAATTATACTTTATAGCCTATGGCTCTGCATACAATGACTATCTTGCTGGAGTTTATAGCCGTTTCACTTTACTTCAGGACGCATTAATGCCGCTCTGTAGGTCTATTGTACGCAATTATAAATGTTCCTAGCAAATCTAATAAATGTTGGAGACATACTTGTTACATAATCGCACTTCAGCAGCGTTTATTTGAGAACGAACAAGAAAATCTGCACTTGAGCAGCCTATATTTGAGTGCGTGCAAGAAGTTTTGTGCACGAACAGAGGAAATCGGCACGCAAGCAAAGAGATTTGCATGCTCGTATTACATGAATGCGATCTCGACTTGTAATATTGCGCTTATGACATTTGTCATTGAAAGAACGCAATTATCGCCATAGGTAGTTAGTAGATCTGTGTCTACCCTGCCGCCACAGCTGGAAAAAAATCCTAGAGGAAACACTGAACTATATTTAATACTTTTGACTTTACCATGATGACAGTACATAATATTTTATAATAAGTTGTTTTGCAAGTTACTAGTATAATATGTCATGCCATATCTTCATAACAATATATAACAATTTCAGTATTTCAATCAATTAATAGTTTATATATATATATTGACCATATGTAAAGACTGTACTCATTCATATGTGATCATATTTCTCATTTCATTACTCAACTTCAGGGCGAATGTTTGATTTAAAATGTAGAAATATTAAATTAATATTAAACAAATCTAAAACACTTTTCAAAGACTAATGATTACAAGTCCAACATATTAAAAACATATCACTAAACAAAATGCGAAACGTAAACATTGTGCTTGCAAGATTGCAACCTTCTCAAGATGTGGTTATAGGGCAGGGGTGCTCAACCCTGTTCCTGGCGATCGACCTTCCTGCAGTTTTGAGTTGCAGCCCATATCAAACACACCTGCCTGTAATTATCAAGTGCTCCTCAGGTTCTAATTAATTGGTTCAGGTGTGTTTGATCAGGGTAGGAGCTGAAATCTGCAGGAAGGTCGATCGTCAGAAACAGGGTTGGCCACCCATGTTATAGGGTATACGCAGAAGTATGCAGACTTTAGTACTTCAGTAACCTGGGCCAAGCGCTTCCGGTGAACTGTATGTAGCTACAAAATCGGCACATTTAAGGTCTATTTCATTTCGATCTCCACTGCCTGATTGATATATGATATAAAGTGGGTCTCAGAATGTACAAGATGCACTGCCTTTAATTACATCGTTCCCCGCCACGTCTTTAAAATATTAAAATTAATTTTACTCCAGTATTTTCAATGGAGTGTCATTGCTCGCCTGCTCATCCTGACAGCGCGTGCATGTAAATGGTCTCTTACATCTCGTTTAACACTTGAATATAATAATATTTTACAATATCGATGCTATAAAAGGAACCGTATACAATTTTAAAAGACACATTAACTCATCACCGGACGTTTATCTGTATGGGAAGAAACACCAGCTGTGCATATAGACCATTTCAATGTGGTCATGTCATTGGCCCATGAACATTTCCTGGTTGTTATCAAACTATTTCATAACTAATAATTCAAGGCAATTCAGTCATAACCTAATGTTAAAACAGCTATCATAACATTATGTCTCAATATGTGGATCTTTTTGGATTCTCGGAAGCTATAGAAATTAAAAATGTAAAACAGGAAATGCGTTAGGGCCACTGTTTATGTTTACATCTCTCAAAATGGTCTATTCCCTATTCATGATTCTGTCCGCATCCTCGTAATGGCGTGTAATATTGCACTCATAATAATGAGGAAAATGTATTAATGTAAACAATATATGAACATAATATGAAACTATAGACTCTTTATTTTGACAATACGGATAAAAGTGCAAATTAAAGGCTTAACTAAATATGATAATTAGGTTTGTTCTGTAGATTAAATAAATATACTTAAGGGGGCTGATAATATTGACCTTAAATTAACTTTTATTTTACCATTTTAAAAACTGCTTGAAAAGAAATAAGACTTTCACTAGTATACTTAGTAAATATTTAATCAAGGGAAAAATAAATTACAGGACGATGTAAAATTTTGCCTGATAATATTATAACTATATTACAATATGCACATTTGGGATCATTTCAATACACTTGATATATCAATATATACAATAGCACACAATGTAATTACAAAAGAGCCCAGGTTAAATAGGAAAATTATCAAAAAACTTTGGCAATTTTTTGTGAGCTGCTAATGGTCTAATCCAATTCAATGGTTTATGCTAAGCTAAGCTAAAATTGAAAAATGAGTAAAAATGAACTGTAAAATGAGCCTACTATTTTCTTTTTAAACTTTACTGTCTTTGGTACTCTTAAGTACAGCACTTTGGTCAACTTCAGATGTTTTTATGTGCTATAGGAATAATTACTGTATAATTATGAAATAATTACTGTACTTGTCAATACAACTTAAAGTGCAATTTAAAGGTTTAACTGCATATGATAATTAGGTTTGTTCTGTAGCTGAAATAAATATATTTAAGGGAGCTAATATTGACCTTAAATTGACCTTTTCAATTTTAGAAACTACTTTTATTCCAGCTAATCAAAGAAATAAGACTTTCACCAGAACACTTGGTAAATATTTGATAAAGGGAAAAATAAATTACTGGACGGTGTAAAATTTTACCTGATAATAATATATATAACTATATATTACAATATGCATATTTGGGATCATTTAAATATATTGAATACATTTGATTCCTCTATATATTCAATAGTTCACAACATAACATCAAAAGAGTCAAGGTTAAATAGGAAAATGATCGAAAAACTTTAGCAATTTTTTTTGAGATGCTAATGGTCTAATCCGAATCAATGGTTTATGCTAAGCTAAGCTAAAATTTAAAAAATGAGTAAAAACTAACTGGAAAATGAGCCTATTATTTTCTTTTTAAATTATATTGTCTTTAGTACTCTTATGTACAGCACTTTGGTCAACTTCAGATGTTTTTATATGTGCTTTACAAATATTTACCCCCCCTCCCCCCCTCCAAAAAAAAAAAAATAGAGTGTTTCTTTAACCATTTTGGCCACACAAGACTCACAGTTAAACAGCTACAGTGTGTTGTTAGTTAGCAGGTGGCATCGCAAAATAAAGGACAGAACATAATATGAAACTATAGACACTTTAATTCGTCGATATGGGTTAAAGTACAATTTAAAGGCTTAACTACATATGATAACTAGGTTTGTTCTGTAGCCGAAATAAACGTACGTAAGGGGCTGATAATATTGACCTTAAATTTACTTTTTCAATTTTAAAAATTGCTTTTATTCCAGCTAAACAAAAAGAAATAAGACTTAAATATTTGATGGAGAGAAAGATAAATTACTGGATGGTGTAAAATTTTGTCTGATAATAATATATATATGTGACTGTATATTACAATATGCACATTTGGGATCATTTCGATATACTTAAATATATTTGATATATTGATATATTCAATAGCACACAATGTAACTACAAAAGAGTCAAGGTTAAATAGGAAAATGATCAAAAACTGGCAATTTTTAATGAGATGCTAATGGTCTAATCCGATTTAATGATCTATGCTAAGCTAAGCTAAAATGAAATCCGATTCAATCCAAGTTTATTTCCATGGCGCTTTTCATAATAATTATTGTTTCAAATCAGCTTTCCAAAAGGTGCATATTACTGCAAAAGTGAAAAATGAGTAAAATGAGCTGTAAGATTCCTTTTTTCCTGAACCATTTTGGTCGCACGAGACTCTCAGATAAACGGCTACAGTGTGTTGTTTGTTAGCAGGAGTGTTTGGACAGAGCTCAGGTAATCCGAATCCCGGGGTTGTAAACACAGCTAATTAAACAAGAGTTATTTAACATTTCGCATCTTCATTTGTGCCGTTTCTGTCTCCACCGGGTCCCAACATGTGCCTCAATTAACCCGAACGTCCGAATGCCAGCGGCTCGTCCTGCATTTCTGTGGACTTGACACTCGAAGGCAAACAAAGGACGCTCATGAGGAGAAGAAGAAGAGGAACGAGAGCTGGAAAACACACTGATCTCAGCCTGCCAGCGGCTCCCCAGGAGGAGCACAGCCAACAGACCGGCAGAAATGTGTCTAATGTGAGATAAGCTGGCACTCCATCCACTCAGAGGAGGATTCAGACGCTCTTCACTTCAAGGCAGGAGGGGAAAGATGGCGGTCAGAGAAGATGAAGCAGAAGAAGAGACATTCAAATAGAGAGCTGGAGAACACAAGGAGACAGAAACTGAGGCCATGTACTAGACATGAGATGATAACTGGTTTCTAAGGTTGACCGCAGTTTGGAAAAGTCAAGGTTTTAAACTGCAAAAATTTTCTGTTATACCGTTTCTGCGTAGTGCTGTACAATATTAGAAAAATCTAACATTGCAATATTTTGTAAGTCTGTTTAGATTAGACACTAAAACATTGTTCTGAGCCATAATCATTTATTCATTCTATAAATAAAAGCAAAGCTGACAGAAACAAAAACAGCTGATGGAGTATACACTAACCTGCTCTTTAGTCAGACACTAGATGATGCCAAACAGTCAAAAACACAAAGCTGACAGAAACAAAAACAGCTGATGGAGTATACACTAACCTGCTCTTTAGTCAGACACTAGATGATGCCAAACAGTCAAAAACACAAAGCTGACAGAAACTAAAACAGCTGATGGAGTATACACTAACCTGCGCTTTAGTCAGACACTAGATGATGCCAAACAGTCAAAAACACAAAGCTGACAGAAACAAAAACAGCTGATGGAGTATACACTAACCTGTGCATTATTCAGACACTAGATGGAGCCAAACAGTCAAAAACACAAAGCTGACAGAAACAAAAACAGCTGATGGAGTATACACTAACCTGCACATTATTCAGACACTAGATGGAGCCAAACAGTCAAAAACACAAAGCTGACAGAAACTAAAACAGCTGATGGAGTATACACTAACCTGTGCATTATTCAGACACTAGATGACGCCAAACAGTCAAAAACACAAAGCTGACAGAAATGAAAACATCTGATGGAGTATACACTAACCTGCGCATTATTCAGACACTAGATGGAGCCAAACAGTCAAAAACACAAAGCTGACAGAAACTACAACAGCTGATGGAGTATACACTAACCTGCGCATTATTCAGACACTAGATGACGCCAAACAGTCAAAAACACAAAGCTGACAGAAACTAAAACAGCTGATGGAGTATACACTAACCTGTGCTCTATTCAGACACTAGATGACGCCAAACAGTCAAAAACACAAAGCTGACAGACACTAAAACAGCTGATGGAGTATACACTAACCTGTGCTCTATTCAGACACTAGATGGAGCCAAACAGTCAATAACACAAAGCTGACAGAAACTAAAACAGCTGATGGAGTATACACTAACCTGCGCATTATTCAGACACTAGATGGAGCCAAACAGTCAAAAACACAAAGCTGACAGAAACTAAAACAGCTGATGGAGTATACACTAACCTGCGCATTATTCAGACACTAGATGGAGCCAAACAGTCAAAAACACAAAGCTGACAGAAACTAAAACAGCTGATGGAGTATACACTAACCTGCGCATTATTCAGACACTAGATGGAGCCAAACAGTCAAAAACACAAAGCTGACAGAAACTACAACAGCTGATGGAGTATACACTAACCTGCGCATTATTCAGACACTAGATGGAGCCAAACAGTCAAAAACACAAAGCTGACAGAAACTAAAACAGCTGATGGAGTATACACTAACCTGTGCTCTATTCAGACACTAGATGGAGCCAAACAGTAAAAAACACAAAGCTGACAGAAACTAAAACAGCTGATGGAGTATACACTAACCTGTGCATTATTCAGACACTAGATGGAGCCAAACAGTCAAAAACACAAAGCTGACAGAAACAAAAACAGCTGATGGAGTATACACTAACCTGTGCATTATTCAGACACTAGATGGAGCCAAACAGTCAATAACACAAAGCTGACAGAAACTACAACAGCTGATGGAGTATACACTAACCTGCGCATTATTCAGACACTAGATGGAGCCAAACAGTCAAAAACACAAAGCTGACAGAAACTAAAACAGCTGATGGAGTATACACTAACCTGTGCATTATTCAGACACTAGATGGAGCCAAACAGTCAAAAACACAAAGCTGACAGACACTAAATCAGCTGATGGAGTATACACTAACCTGCACATTATTCAGACACTAGATGGAGCCAAACAGTCAAAAACACAAAGCTGACAGAAACTAAAACAGCTGATGGAGTATACACTAACCTGCGCATTATTCAGACACTAGATGGAGCCAAACAGTCAAAAACACAAAGCTGACAGACACTAAATCAGCTGATGGAGTATACACTAACCTGCGCATTATTCAGACACTAGATGGAGCCAAACAGTCAATAACACAAAGCTGACAGACACTAAATCAGCTGATGGAGTATACACTAACCTGTGCTCTATTCAGACACTAGATGACGCCAAACAGTCAAAAACACAAAGCTGACAGAAACTAAAACAGCTGATGGAGTATACACTAACCTGTGCATTATTCAGACACTAGATGACGCCAAACAGTCAAAAACACAAAGCTGACAGAAATGAAAACAGCTGATGGAGTATACACTAACCTGTGCATTATTCAGACACTAGATGGAGCCAAACAGTCAACAACACAAAGCTGACAGAAACTAAAACAGCTGATGGAGTATACACTAACCTGCACATTATTCAGACACTAGATGGAGCCAAACAGTCAACAACACAAAGCTGACAGAAACTAAAACAGCTGATGGAGTATACACTAACCTGCACATTATTCAGACACTAGATGGAGCCAAACAGTCAACAACACAAAGCTGACAGAAACTAAAACAGCTGATGGAGTATACACTAACCTGTGCTCTATTCAGACACTAGATGACGCCAAACAGTCAAAAACACAAAGCTGACAGAAACTACAACAGCTGATGGAGTATACACTAACCTGCGCATTATTCAGACACTAGATGGAGCCAAACAGTCAAAAACACAAAGCTGACAGAAACAAAAACAGCTGATGGAGTATACACTAACCTGTGCATTATTCAGACACTAGATGGAGCCAAACAGTAAAAAACACAAAGCTGACAGAAACTAAAACAGCTGATGGAGTATACACTAACCTGCGCATTATTCAGACACTAGATGGAGCCAAACAGTCAAAAACACAAAGCTGACAGAAACTAAAACAGCTGATGGAGTATACACTAACCTGCGCATTATTCAGACACAAGATGGCGCCAAACAGTCAAAAACAAAAAGCTGACAGAAACTAAAACAGCTGATGGAGTATACACTAACCTGCTCATTATTCAGACACTATGGATGTGAACTTATTCAATGACTGTCAAATAAAACCACTGATTAAAAGTTTCCGAATGAGCCAGTGTTATTTAGCGGTTGTTATCTGGGAATAACATACCTTGAAATGTCACGACTGACCAATCAGAATAAAGTATTCCAGAGACCCATGTAATAATCTGAGATAATAACTGCATTGATGTATTTTATCCCTTACATAACATATCTTAGAGTGTAGTGATTGACCAATCAGAATCAAGTACTCGTGTAATAAGAAGATATTATATAAACACACACAGTCAACCACAAAACATGTCCAACAAAGTAGCTCATGAAAACTCAAAGTCAGGATAGATCAGATTTTGATTAGATCTGCGTATATTAACCATGTGAAGAGCTGATTTAGTCAAGAAACATCTGCTGGATGTGCTGATTCTGACAGGGAGCGTTTCAGCTTCACGCTGCAGACCAGCAAACACTGTGAAAATGACATCATCTAGATGCAAACGCACAAGTGAAACAGCGAGAAACAGACGTTTATAGATTTTAGAGAGACTGAAAGAGAGAGAGACGCTGGTCTGTCACTATGGTAAAGGATTGATTGTCCTTAAGTGATATAAATGAGCATCTCTCTGACCATCTGAGAGTTAAAGAGACAGTTCACTTAATAGAAAAAGAGGTTCAAACCTTTGATGAGTTTCTTTTTTCTGTTTAAGAAGATATTTTGAAGATACTGGTAGCCACTGACATATACACTACCTGACAAAAGTCTTGTCACCTATATCCAAGTATTAGGAACACCAAATAATAACTTGAATTCTAGTTGATCATTTGGTATCAGAAGGGCCAAAATAACATTTAACAGAATTTAATATCTGTCACTTACAGAAATAATGTCCAGTATAGAATATAAAGTCATGCTGCAGTGGAAACAGAATGAATATTGTGTCTGACTTCATCATGAGCTTGGAGGACTGCATCCATACATCTCTGCAATGACTCAAATCACTGATTAATAAAGTCATCTGTAACGGCAAAGAAAGCGTTCCTGCAGGACTCCCAGAGTTCATTAAGAATCTCTGGATTCATCTTCAATGCCTCCTCCTTCATCTTACCCCAGACATGCTCAATAATGTTCATGTCTGGTGACTGGGCTGGCCAATCCTGGAGCACCTTGACCTTCTTTGCTTTCAGGAACTTTGATGTGGAGGCTGAAGTATGAGAAGAAGCGCTATCCTGCTGAAGAATTGTCCCTCTCCTGTGGTTTGTAATGTAATGGGCAGCACAAATGTCTTGATACCTCAGGCTGTTGATGTTGATCATCCACTCTGCAGATCTCTCCCATGCCCCCATACTGAATGTAACCCCAAACCATGATTTTTCCTTCACCAAACTTGACTGATTTTTGTGAGAATCTTGGCTACATGCAGGTTCCAGTAGGTCTTTTGCAGTATTTGTGATGACTGGGATGCAGCTCAACAGATGATTCTTCTGAAAAATCCACCTTCTGCCACTTTTCCAAATCAACTAGAAGTCAAGTTGTTGCTCTAAACCTGGGATCCACAACAAGATATATACAGTTGAAGTCAGAATTATTAGCCCCCTGAATTATTTTTTTCCCCAATTTCTGTTTAACGGAGAGAAGATTTCTTAAACACATTTCTAATCATAATAGTTTTAATAAATCATCTCTAATAACTGATTTATTTTATCTTTGTCATGATGACAGTAAATAATATTATATGAAGATATTTTTCAAGACACTTCTATACAGCTTAAAGTGCCATTTAAAGGCTTAACTAGGGTAATTAGGTTAACTAGGCAGGTTAGGGTAATTAGGCAAGTTATTGTATAACGATGGTTTGTTCTGTAGACTAGCGGAAAAAAAATTAGCTTAAAGGGGCTAATAATATTGACCTTAAAATGGTTCTTAAAAAATTAAAAACTGCTTTTGTTCTAGCTGAAATAAAACAAATAAGACTTTCTCCAGAAGAAAAAACATTATCAGACATACTGTGAAAATTTCCTTGCTCTGTTAAACAACACTTGGGAAATATTAAAAAAATAAACATAAATTCAAAGGGGGGCTAATAATTCTGACTTCAACTGTATATATAAGACTTTGTCAGGTAGTGTATATACAGATTTTTTAAATATTTTGAATTCATATCAGTGAATATTTGGTTTCATTTCAATTTTAGTTCAAGTTACAGTCATTTTGTTCAAAAACACATTCCTATTGACCCTATCCATGTGGTGATATAATGATCTGTGATATAATGATATGATATGTGGTGATAAATGATATAAGTGATAATAAGAAACTACAATTTTGCAACATCAAGCAGCATAAAAAGGTTTTTTATGGCAAAAAAAAAAAAAAAAAAAAAAAAAAACAATAACGTTACAAGATAATAAGTTTCCAATTGCTGCCCAAGCTCTTAAATAATAGAATAAGGTCAGTATATATTTTTTAAACCAAGCTTTATCTTAGCTTTAATTCTTTTTAGGGATGCACCAAATTTTCAGCCACTGACAATTATTGGCCAAATATGGTGTTTTCAGTTTCATAAAAACTGCCAAAAATATGAGCCGAAAAAAAGGGTTATGCTTATAAACTCATGCCTGGCCAAAAAGCAAGAGCAGCAGAGCAAAATAGCTTAATATTCCCATCTATTCTATCTGCTTGTGCATAAACCGCTCATGTCCACTCAAATAGCGTGCTGACAGGACATTTCTATGCAGTATACTTGTTCCTGCTGCTTGCAATGGAGCTACTTTGCTGTCATGGCAATGCTAGTAAACAGGTCTCTCGACTCATTTGCTGTCAATAAGATGCAAGCCTAGTCCACAAAACCAGACCTCAGTGTCAATTTTATTTTGCAGTGCTATATTGTCTGGGTTGGTGTTGTATATTACGCTACAGAAAGCTTGGAATAAACAGCCAGTACATTCTCTGTTATTTTACAGACTTATTTATCTCTATATATTATTTCTTATATATTATATTATTTCAAACTACTAAAATGTCAATAAAAGTCACTTTGTTAAACTGTAGAGGTGAGTTTCCAAGATTAAAAGTCGACAGAGCGGAGATCAACATCCCATAATGCAATTCACAACCGGAAATAATTGTCAATTATAAAATATGGGAACTGATAATTATTCGACATTATTTACAGTGTAGCATACAGCATATTAGACATAATAGTTGCACCACCGAAAAACATTCTCAGAATGCATTGTCACATGCACAATGAAAACAAATTCCTACTGCATGAAAAAAGAAAAACATTGCACAAAACTTTTAAAAAACAGCACCTAAAACTTGATTTGAGTGCAGTATTTGAGGCTCATTAGCGCAGCATGTGATTAGCTTAGCAAGGCGGCCGCTTCAAACTGCTCTGTAATCAGTTGTAAGCTCTAGTCAAGGCTCTTGTGCTCTTCTGGAGAGGGAGCGCTAATGAGTCTCTGCCCATAAAGAAGGACTCCAAACACTCACTTATGAGCTCTAATTTCAGCTTCACTTCAGTTAGCATGTGTCTATGAAGGCACTCACTCAATCAGTCTAGCGCACTGAAATGACTGAAAATACTGGGAAAATATGCAGTATTGTTGTTGAGTATTGCGATAACGATATTTCTTACCATATAACACTTTCTTATGGAAACGCTTTTTTCTTAGCTATGTTTTTAAGTCATTGATTTATGTAATGATATTAACATTAACAGGTGAAAGATGCTTTTCGGGTCTAATTCGTAAATTCGGGTCTAATAAAGTTTGGGTTTGCGTAGGAGTGTGTGTGTTTGAGTGTGATGTTTGTGAGCGCATACGTTTCTGTACGAGTATGATGCTGTGAGTGCATAAGATTGTGGGTCCTATCATACATCTGACGCAATAAGGCGCAAGGCGTGTTTTGTGCGATTTGTTGCTATTTTCAGACCAGCGCAACAGTAATTTTCAGGTTTTGCACCACATTGTTTAAATAGGAAATCCATTTGCATAACTTTGTGGACTCATGGGTGTGCTGGTCTTGAAAGGAGTTGTGTTAAGGAAGGGGTTCGGGGCCCACTTCTTTCTCTTATCAATTTTTGAAGGCCCACCTGTCCGACATTTTTTCTAAAATGTTTGTATATGAAATGATCATTTAAATCTTTATTTTATATATATATATATATATATATATATATATATATATATATATATATATATATATATATATATATATATATATATATATATATATATATATACACACACACATATATATATATATATATATATATATATATATATATATATATATATATATATATATATACATACACACACACACACAAATACATTTGTTGTGCTTTCTATTATTTTCTGTTATCAGCATTTTATAAAAAAATATATATAATTTTATTTAGATTTGATTATATATATTTTATATATATATATATATATATATATATATATATATATATACACATACATACACAGTATATATATATATATATATATATATATATATATATATACAGTATATATATATATATATATATATATAATATATATATATATATATATATATATATATATATATATATATATATATATATATATATATATATATATATACACACACACAGTTGAAGTCAGAATTATTAGCCCCCCCAAATTATTAGCTGATAGTTTTAATAACTCATTTCTAAAAACTGATTTATTTTATCTTTGTCATGATGACAGTAAATAATATTTGACTAGATATTCTTCAAGACACTTCTATACAGCTTAAAGTGACATTTAAAGGCTTAACTAGGTTAATTAGGTTAACTAGGCAGGTTAGGGTAATTAGGCAAGTTATTGTATAACGATGGTTTGTTCTGTAGACTATCGAAAAAATATATAGCTTAAAAGGGCTAATAATTTTGACCTTAAAATTGGGTT
Organism: Danio kyathit; assembly: GCA_903798195.1. Lineage (NCBI taxonomy): Eukaryota > Metazoa > Chordata > Actinopteri > Cypriniformes > Danionidae > Danio > Danio kyathit. The sequence goes on from LR812541.1 coordinate 51,786,480, forward strand.
TAAAAAATTAAAAACTGCTTTTATTCTAGCCAAAATAAAACAAATAAGACTTTCTCCAGAAGAAAAAACATTATCAGATGTACTGTGAAAATTTCCTTGCTCTGTGAAACAGCTAATAATTCTGACGTCAACTATATATATACATACATATATATATTAAGGGTGTAACGATACGCGTATTAGTATTGAACCGTTCGGTATGAGACTTTCGGTTCAGTACGCACTACAAACCGAACGATTCAGACAAATATCTAAAAAGATAAAAGAGAATAAGTGTACAGAATATAATGTTTTAAGTGCAACAACGCTTAACAAGGCATCCCAAATGACGTGACCCTGGACGTGACAGGCAACATGCTGCCTTCCCCGCCCACCACCAAACACTACTCCAGTCAGGCACACGCTGCACTAGTTCGCAAAATGGCTAACATTAATGTAATCCTCCTATAACCAACAGCAGGTCTGGCGTTTGGGAGCACTTTGGTTTCCCTGTAAGTTGTGAGGGTGATGGCAAGAGAGTGGTGGATAAAAAAAACAATGACATCTGCTATGACAGTAAGCTATATTAGCGGTAATATTTGAACATGTCAACTCATTTACACTAGCTATGTTTTCATCCAAAAATGCAAATGAACTTTATGTGCAAAACTGGAATATCCCATAAAAGACGTGCGAATAAAGCAGCGTTTCCATCCAACGAGTCAAAGCGAACAAAATCGTCACTTCCTGATTAACTGGTGCCAAATATCAACAGTAAAAACTGAATTTGCTGCAGTAGGAGAAGCTGCGTCAATCTTTTCTTCATTTAATAAATGACTTGCGCCTAAGAAGGCAATCCTGACACGCAGTGAACGCGAGGTGGCGTTTGAAGGTGTCAGACGCAGAGCACATAGGCTCCTGATTCTGGATGTCATTAATAATTTAATAACACTAATACTTAAACGGTTACAGCGTTTTAGTATGACCAAAACAACATTTCAGATGGTTTATAATGTGTGCTCAGCCTGCTGGTTTGTCCATTTACACACATTTTCATCATCACATGATCTCTCATAACAAAATCACATGACCTTTTTTTTAATGCCACACTGGAATTTGTGCAGTAAAACTGTTCCCATCGTAGTTTATGTGCATCTTTTCTTATCGAATAAAAAGTTTATCCTACTCAGTTATGCGCATATGCTTTTTATGCGCATTTTCAAAATTTATGCGCATCATGTCGTTTCCATCAACCTGTTTTTTAAGCGCATCTCCAAAATGCACATAAAAATAAGTGGATGGTAACATAGCTACTGACATCACGGAATCACTAACTGGAATTAGACGAAAACTAGACACGCGCACTACATGCGACTATCCCCGCAGCATTAACAGGCAATTTCTACAGATTTGAACAGGGCAAAACAAATCACCGAGGCGATCGGTACATTTATAGCTGTGGATATGAGACATTAATCGGTAGTGGAAATTTCGGGTTTTAAGAAAATGTTTGTAATAGAGCCCCGTTACATTGTTCCTTCATAAGCCCATTTCAGTCAGACAATAATTCCTGTTTTTAGATCCACTGAAATGGCAGGTGACAGTCAAATCAAGCAGATCTGTGCTGTCTGAAGAAAAGCTGGACACTTTCTGAAAATAAAAAATTACTTAAAAATTGATTGAAACTGAGCTCCATATAAAAACTGAATTGTTCTTTTTTGTTTATTTGTTTAACTACTAAAATATTACATTTATTTTTATAAGCAGCTTTTTGGTTTTGAGTATAAAGAAGGATTTGTTTTATTTGCTGCTAAGCAGAAACTCCAGAAGTATAGCTTTATATTACTGTTCAAAGTAAAAAAAAAAAAAGAAAAGATCATGCTTTTATGATGTTAGTTTTAATACATTAAAAAGATTTCAATCAGAGAAATCCTCTGGCTTTTTTCTTTTTTGCTGTATCGAAAACATACCGAACCGTGACACCACTGTGTCGTATCGAACCGAACCGTGATTTTTGTGAACCGTTACAACCCCTAATATATATATATATATATATATATATATATATATATATATATATATATATATATATATATATATATATATTTTTTTTTTTTTTTTTAAAACATACAGATTCAAAGAGAACCACAGGTCAACAGGGAGATTGCAAATGACCAGCTTCTGCTTTAAACTGGACTGACTAAATATCTACTGTTAATTATCTACTACTCCAAAATATACAGACACATGTAAAATACAGTAAAACACCCTAAATCTGTTGAAACACGTGGATTGCAGCTTGATATTATTGGGAGATCACTGACAGGAACAGTGAACAGCTCTGCCAGAGCTCTGAAGCTCATACGCAAGTTTATTTTACAGTCTATGGCAAAAACAGCATTGAGCCCCGCTAGATCCTCCTGTATGGGCGCGCGTTCATTATAAAACACTCACAGGACATTAATTTGGACAACTATGCGGAAATATTAAATAGTTCACACACAAAAATACACAAAGATAGGCTTTCACTTTCACTTCACACATAGTTTGTGAATGAACAGACTTGCGTGTACTAGTTCCAGACGCGATCATGAGGCTGTTTTTGGGCCGAGGTTGAAGTATTCAATCACAGAACAGGAGAAAGTGCATTACTTCGATCATTTTAATAATGCATATTAATAATGAAATCCAAATGTTATGGTATAATATTGAGAGTTAATTTTCTCGTGGCCCACCTGCAGGATCGCTGAGGCCCACTAGTGGGACGCGGCCCACCACTTGAGAATCCCTGTGTTAAGGCATATTGTTGGCGCGTTGCTACTTTGAAGAACTGCAATAGACCACGCCACTGACCAGCTGAAAACAGGTCTAAAGTCCAGCTCAGAGCGCATTAGTTATAGGGTTGTGCCGACAGACGATAGTATCGTTTATTGACGATAGGCAAAGATATCGCAGAGAGCTGAGAGAACATTTTACTGAGCTCAGTGAAAAGTTTTGTATGTAGGCCTACAGTCGAAAACATTTATATTAGAGCGATGGTTGTGGTGAGTCGGCAAACAATAGAGTCCTTCGTCTGCCCTCGTCTGAAAGGACCTTAATGCATCCTTGTTTCTTCTGTGCGTAGATAAATATAATTTAATTTGCTTTCATCCAGTTATATTATATCCATTTTGCGGCAGTCCCGCGGATAACAGCATGGACCCAAAGTCACCATCAAATCCTGTCGCGCGCCGCACTGTTGCATCGAGTCTGGTTTGAAATAATTTCGGTCTCAGCGCCTATTTAGCTGAGGTGATTTGAATTATTTTTCAAGGTAAAACGTAATGCAAATGAAGTAGATTATTAAATAAGTAAACAAAATCAGCAGAAAGGTTAAGCTTATTAAATACATTTAAAAATGGTTAAATAAATGAGCAAATAAGTTAACATAACACTGCCGCGCCCCCATGCGATAGTATCATGTATCAGTGATCTCACAGGGGGATAATATGGCGATTTGAAAATTTCGTATGTCGCCCAACACTAGTTAGTTGCGAGCCTATGTGGGTCCAAACGCTTACCCATTGCTAAATACACACAGGATGTACAGCAGTACACAAATATCTTAACAGATGAAAACAATTAAATGATTAAAATGATACAAAAAAAATATTATTTTCTACATAAATATAGAAACCACTGCCTCTATGCCTCATCTCGGGGGGCTTTTTCAGTTTATTCATGAAAGTTTGCATCTGTATAATGTTATTATTATTAGCAGTATTATTTATTATATGCATATTTATTTTTGTTTTATTAAAAACAAGTTTAGATTTGTCCACCTGTGGGGTTTTGGAGACGTCTGCATCACCATATAGGTCATAAGAACAGGACGTGTGTTTGGCTATAACTCAGTTGTTTGTCCACACTTCATTATTATTGCTCATTTATTCCTTTGCTGGAAATTAGAACTGAATTTAGAAATAGTTTTGAAACAAATCTTTGCGCTTAATAAAGGAAATTAATTATGTAGGCTAATGGATGTCTTCAGTGGAGTGAGTTTCCACTGTTTCCTTAAAGTAAAGGAGTAAAGTAAAGAGTAAAAGTAAAGTAAAGAGGCTGAATGGAGGAGGCTCGTTCTTTATCCTCGCGCGGCAGATGCTCTGTTTAACTGTTTTCTCACTAATGAAGCGTTCAGTTTTTCCTCTTACAAAGTCGCTATGTAAACAGCAAATGCGCCATAGTGAGATGCAAATGACTCTTAAAGGGAATGGGATAAAGTTGGGCAATGTCGATCAATTTGGCATTGTACTATGTCTAATGTGAAACATCGCGATGAATGATGGAATCGTCGTCGGTGGTGAATTAATTATTTATGAATAATTAATTCATTCATAACAAATGAATTATTTGTAGCCTACCGATTCAACTACCGTCATTATAATGTCGACCACAAACTTGCTTGGTAAAAAAAAAGGTGCACAACCAACAGGAACCAACCAACAGTATCTGTGGTTTTTGCTAAAATTTCTAAGTACAAGTGTGAAAGCGAAAGACTGAAGCAGTGTAATGACTCTGAGACACATTACCTGATAGATTCAAAAGACTGAAGAGTCGTTAGATAGAGACAAGATTAATTTAATATCACGTTTAACAACTATAGTGAGCCGCAACCTATCGGTACATCCTTGATGAACTGTCCGACGTGCACTGCTCTCTGGGATTTTGTTCTCAAACCTCAGCTGACTACCTGGAGCTCAGACGTGCGCATATGCTAGAGTGCATGACACAGAGTGTGTGTGTGTGTGGTCACGTGATGTGCGTTTTCAGCGGTATAGTGTGGAAGGAGGGCTTTTCAGAAATGCTAGGTGAAATGCCAGTGTGGACGTGGATCATTTTTGTTCTAAAATGCCATTTTAAAACTAAGGCTCAGCATCGTGATGTCTATTGGCCAACTCATTTTTGTGTATGAGTTTGATGTGTGTGTGAGTTAATGTAGGTTTGTATGCGTGTATGAGTGAATATGTTGTGTGTGTGTGTGTGTGTGTAAGTTTGTGTGTATGGGTGGTGTGTGTTTGTGTGTGCATGAGTTTTTTTGCGTATAAGAGTGTTATGTGTGTGTGTGTATGAGTGTGTTAGGTATGTGAATGTCTGTGTGTATGTATATGTGTATAACTGAATGTGTTGTGTGTGAGTTTATGTGTAAGAATGTGATGTGTGAGTTTGTGTGTATGTGTCCTCATGAACACTTGACTGCTGCTGATGGTTATTAGTGTGAGCTGACTGCAGCTGTTTCTTCAGAGTAAACAAACCAGTAAGCAACTTCTTAAAAAACGCTAATGGACATGTGCTGCAACATTAACACACACACACACACACACACACACACACACACACAGAATATTTATTTCCAACACACCCTTCACAGCCAAACCCATGTCCAGCTGAAACACTGACAGCTTATTAGAACAACACACACACACACACACACACACACACACACACACACACACACACACACACACACACACACACACACACACACACACACACACACACACACACACACACAGCTACTGTCACTTTGGGACAATAATGATCTGCTATTATTAAACAGCAAATAATACAATAAAAATCTGTGTGGCAGAGGCTTAGTGAAATATTCATACTTTTGTTCAGTACAGGCCTTTCCTTCTGCTATGAACTATTACATGATTGAAACTTCTAGGTTTATAAATCTCCATTTTAACAAATAAATAACTATCAATTATTAAATGGCGATATTATTCCGTTAGTCTATGTTTTAGGCCATGCTTAAACTTATGAGAGTAAATAGACATTTTAAACACAAATAAGTACAGTATATATATAGTACAGTGTACATACAAACACAAACACACACACAGACACACACACACACACACACACACACACACACACACACACCTACAGTTGTGTATGTAGCAAGCAGACATTGTGTTATTTTGGACAAAGAAAGAAACTAAAATAAACAAAAAATGGAAAAAGAAAAGAAATCATGAAAAAAATTTTAAAAAGTAAGAAAAAGAAAAAAGAGAGGGAAAGAAAAAATGAAACGAGGAAAGAACAAAAGAAAAATAGAAAAAAAGAAAAAAGGAAGAAAAAAAGAAAAAGAGGAAGAAAAAGAGAAAAACTGAATAAAGAAAGACAAAATGGAAGAAAAGATATAATAATAATGAAAGAAAAAAAATGAAAAGAAAGAAATTAAATAATGAAAGAAAAAGAACAAGAAAGAAAAAGAAAAAGAGAAAGAAAGAGAAAGAAAAGAAATAATAAAATAAAATATAAAGAAGAGAAACTAGAAAAGAGAAAGAAAGAAAGAAAAAGAAATAATGAAAGAATAAAATGAAAAGAAAGAAAGAAAATAAATAATGAAAGAAAAAGAACAAGAAAGAAAAAAGAAAGAAAAAATGAAAAAGAAAGAAAGAAAGAAAAGAAATAATAAAAGAAAATATAAAGAGAAAGAAACCAGAAAAGAAAAAGAGAAAGAAAGAAAAATAAATAATGAAAGAAAAAAAGAAAAAGAAGCAAAGAAAAAAGAAAGAAAAAAATTGAAGACAAAAAATGGAAAAAAAAGGAAATTAAAGAAAAAATGAAAGAAGAAAAAATTCAAGAAAAGAAAGAAAGAAAGAAAGAAAGAAAGAAAGAAAGAAAGAAAGAAAGAAAGAAAGAAAGAAAGAAAGAAAGAAAGAAAGAAAGAAAGAAAGAAAGAAAGAAAGAAAGAAAGAAAGAAAGATAGATAGATAGATAGATAGATAGATAGATAGATAGATAGATAGATAGATAGATAGATAGATAGATAGATAGATAGATAGATAGATAGATAGATAGATAGATAGATAGATAGATAGATAGATGAAAAAATTAATAAAGGAAGCAAGACAAAATGGAAGAAAAGATGAAGAAAGAAAAGAAAGAAAGAAATGAAAAAAGATATAAAGAAATAAAGAGAAGAAATAATGAAAGAAAAAGAAAAAGAACAAGAAAAAGAGAAGAAAACAAAAAATTAAAAAGAGAAAGAAATAATGAAAAGAAATAATAAAAGAAAATATAAAAGAGAACGAAACAAGAAAAGAAAGAAAAGGAGAAAGAAAGAAAAAAATATATTGAAATAAAATAAAAATAAAAAAGAAAGAAAGAAATAATGAAAGAAAAATGACAAATGAGAAAGAAAAAAAGGAAAGAAAAAAATGAAGAAAAAAAAGAAAAGAAAAAATGAAAAAGAAAGAAAAATGAGAAAGAAAAAAGGAAACAAAAAAATGAAAGAAAGAAAAAAGAAAAAGAGAGTAAAGAAAGAAAGAAAGATTTCACAAATAACTTATTTCGAGCTCTTAAAATCTGGAAAACTGCGTTAATCATTAAGATCTCACATTACACACTGTAAAAATACAGTAAAATTCACAGTAACTTACTGGTAATTTTGGTTGCCAGTGAGACTGTAAATTTAACAAGCGCAGTGTAAATTAATGATTGTAATTTTAATATATAAATACAGCAAAATTGTAATTATTAATTGTATACATTTAAAGTGTGCCTGTAAATTTAGTCTTATTGGCAACCAAAATTACCAGTAAGTTACTGTAAATTTTACTGTAAGTTTACTGTAAATCCACCTATCAACCTATTTGATTTACCGATGCTTAAACACATTGATTAATGCATTTAATACAGTATTCATTCATCAATGCAAATGTTAGTTAATGAAAAATACAGTCGTCCATTGTTAGTTCACGTTAACTCACAGTGCATTAACTAATCTTCACAAACACGAATATTAATAATGCATTAGTAAATGTTGGACCATGATTAATCAATGTTGTACAAGTATTGTTCATTGCTACTTCACGTAAGCAAATACATAAACTAAAGAAAGCTTAGTGTAGACTGTTAAAGTCTCTTATAAGAGCAGAACCACACAAGAAAATCTAATCAATTCTGAATTCAGACTGACGTTCAGATCTCCAGTGACGATGACTCAAGCAGATGAAGGCAGTTGTGTGTGCATAAAAGCTCACTTGGTGTGTAAATGTGTGTGTGTGTTTCTGCTATTGCTATGCATGTGCTGAGCCGCGCATCCGCCGGGTCTGCTCTCTTTGTTTCATTACTGGGAGGTCAGAGCAAAACAGAGGTTTTAAGTTGTTGTTGACATTAATTAAGGCTCGTTACCGCAGGCCACGCTTTTCCCAGCGGCACAAATCAACGCAAAGGTATTGAACAGCAGCGCGTGGAGCTGTCCGTCACTCCACAGATCAGGACACGGCTCTGATTTACACCAAAAAATGGACGATTATATTATTAAAAACACACTAATTGGGCGAATCATATAAAAAAATGATTCATCAGAGAGAAAATGAAATGCAATTATTCAAATACAAGTCAGAATTATTAGTTCCTCTGTATGTTTTTCCCCAATTGCTGTTTAACGGAGAGAAGATTTTCTTCAGCACATTTCTAAACATAATAGTTTTAATAACTCATTTCTAATAACGGATTTATTTTATCTTTGCCATGATGACAGTAAATAATATTAGACTAGATATTCTTCAAGATACTAGTATTCAGCTTAAAGTGACATTTAAAGGCTTAACTAGGTTAATTAGGGTAAAGTTAGGGTAATTAGGCAAGTCATTGTATAACAGTGGTTTGTTCTAAAGGCAATCCAAAACAATACTCCTGAAGGGGGCTAATAATATTGACCTTAAAATGGGTTTAAAACAATTAAAAATGGCTTTTATTCTAGCCGAAATAAAACAAATAAGACTTTCTCCAGAAGAAAAAATATTATAGGAAATACTGTGAAAAATTCCTGAATCTGTTCAACATTTTGGGAAAAAGAAAAAAATCTTCTCAGGAGGCCTAATGGTGCGTTCACACCAGACGTCGATAAAGCATCAATCATAAGTGATTTACATGTTAAGTCAATGTAAAGACATCCTGCGGCGCAATTTGCATGAATGAGACGATGTAAACGATGCTATTCGCGCAAATTAAGAGGTGTGAATTGAGCATTTTGCGCGTTTGACATGCGAATGGGTCGACTTTGAAATTTGAACTTTAGCGGAGATCCGCGCTGCATTAACCAATCATGAGCTTGCTCTTGTAGTGGAGTCATTATGACGTAGCACCTGTTGTTGGTGTCCAGAGGGGAAATCCTCCTGCCAACACCGGACAGCTCATCAAACTGGGTTCGACTCAGTCGGAAGCACAGCTGAAAGCCTTCATTATCCAAGTATAGTTTCTGGAGGAGTTGATGAACTCACAGAGCTGGGTGTACCTCTGAGTGGATCTAGTGGACTCAGACATTGCACCGAACCAATATACGCTGTTTTTCAGCCTTCATAAAGCACATAAAGCTCAGCTACACTCTCAATAAAATCCATGTTAGCCATTAAGCAACGAAGCTAGAGTCACCAGGCAGACAGAAGCCCTGCCCATGATGCAAATCCGTATCTATCGTGAAATAAATTTGACGTGCTAATGAAGCTAATTTGATGTGCGAATTAAACAAATTTAACGTGCAAATGAAGCGAATTTAATGTGCAAATGAAGCGAATTTGACGTGCGCATGAAGCAATTTGACGTGCATATGAAATGAATTTGACGTGCAAATGAAGCAATTTTAATGTGCGAATGAAGAGAATTTGACATGCGAATCAAACAAATTTGACGTGCGTATAAAGTGAATTTGATGTGCAAATGAAGCAAATTTGACAAGCAACTGAAGTGAATTTGATGGCGAATTAAGTGAATTTGATGTGAAAATGAAGCAAATTTATTGCACGAATGAAGCGAATTTGACGTGCGAATGAGGCTAATTTGACGTGTGTATGAAGTGAATTTGGCACGCAAATGAAGCAAATTTGACGTGCATATGAAGTGAATTTGACGCACAACTGAAGTGAATTTGATGTGTGAATGAGGTGAATTTGACGGACAACTGAAGTATATTTGACCTGCGAATTAGGTGAATTTGACGCACAACTGAAGTGAATTTGACGCACAACTGAAGCAAATTTAACGTACGAATGAAGCGAGTTTGACGTTCGAATTAAGCTAATTTGACGTGCGAATAAAACAAATTTGACGTGCGAAGGAAGTGAATTTGATGTGCAAATGAAGCAAATTTAACGCTTGAATGAAGCTAATTTGACGTGCAAATAAAACTAATTTGACACACGAATAAATCGAGTAAACTCAAAATGTTCACGAGCATATTTACGTGTGAATAGTGCGATTTATTCATGCAAGATGTGTCTGGGGTGAACACAGCATAATAATTTTGCCTTCAACAGTCTATTTGTTGTTTGTCTCATTGACTCTGTGATGATGAAGTCTACATTAAAAAAATGCTGGGTTGTTTAAACTCAATGTTGGGTTAAATATGGACAAATCCATCAGCAGGGTTTAAAAAAAACACTATTTAAATTGAATTGAACAAAATGGTTGGGTTTGTCCATAATTGACCCAATGTTGGGTTATGACAACCCAGCAATTTTTAAAGTGTAGATTTCTGAACACTACCATGGTATTTTTGGATATAAATGGCATTACTGGAAATCAGCAGTCTTATGACTTAATATTGCTTATACAAAACGTATAATAAGTAAACAATATTTTGATAATTACTGTTATCATGCCATGTCATTGTCTGCTGCTTATCCAACAAATTGGTGTGTGTCCATATTTAACCCAAAGTTGACTTATGTCAACTACCCAGCATTTTTTGTGTAAATGTCTGGACACTACCATAGTATTTTTGGATCTAAAAGGTATTACTGGAAACCAGCAGCCTTGTATAACTCGTATCTTATATAAAAAAGCTATGGATTAGTGTGGTTTCACTATTCGCAATAATCACATCACAGAATATGAAATGCTGAGGCTTGATTATAATTTTTCATTTTGTTTATGAAATGAAGACTATGCAGTATTATTTTACATTTCATTATTCAATTACTGTATACCTGAATACATATTGACTCTTCAGAAAACAATAAAATGCTGCATATTTTTCTTTATTGAATTTATCTATGCTTGTAGATTTTATTTTTTGTTTATTATACAAATATTGTGCTTAATATTATAAATATTATGCTTATTATACAAGACTTATTGTGCTCAAGTGCTATACAAATAAACTTAAACTATATTTAAAGCACTCCCCTACAGAATCTTCCCAATCAATCTAAAATTATAGATTCTTTACAAACATTTATTCAACTCATCTAGTGAAATTCATATCGCAATAAATATCGCAGAATAAAAAAAATATCACGTGTAATTTTTCCAGTATCGTGCAGCCCTAATATTTATATTGTAAATATTACATTTATTTTTATTGCCTAGCAATATTTTTGTATATAATATCCATGATTTTAGATATATGATAATAGTGTAGTAAAAACACAGAAGAAGAAGGGACATTTACAAAATATTAGCATTTGAGTGTCATTTCAACTGACCCTTCGCTAAGCCACACACAAAAACCGGCACGCACCAATCGTGGCTTAGTAACCGTAGCTACGCGCAAGGGTTCTGTCAAGCTTTCGAGCGAGGGAAACATACAACGTTGTGCATATGGATTGTGTAAATCTGACAACCGGTATCCTAAAAGTTTGGACGGTGTGGTGGAAGTTTTTACCTTTTCAAAACCTAAAACCCAAGAGGAGAAACGCCAGTGTGGATCAAGCTCTGTGAGGGGCGCTAAAGGAGCGGAGTTAAGTTGGTTTTGTTTTTAATATTCCTGACACATTCAGTAATAGACCGACGGCAATAACTCACACACCTCTTACGTTACACTAAAACGATCTAAACTGTGTTTCCTACAAAAATACAAAGCAGGTTATGTTTCCCAGCTGTGTTTTTCTTTTTTTCCGCTCGATATTATGAGCACTGCTCCGTTTAAGCCCTCGCCATAGTAGTCATATTAATAACAATTACATCTCCATATGTTTCAAGCTACGAATATTTGAGATTACAAATCAACAGAACAATAATATATTAATATACTTCACCCGCAGCTGTTTTTTAGTCATTTATAAAGAGCACACAAACATACTGACAGTTATAGGTAACTTACTGTACATTATTATGGGTCAATGATGCTAATATTCGGCACAAATCCATCAGTTTCCCCTTTCTGGCTGCTCTTTTTATGAATGAATTATGCAGAAGCACTGTCCATGCGTGTTTCCTTGTGGGTTAGTAACGTTATATTTCATTGCACAACAATAGTCTATCAGGCTTTTTGGCTAAAATGGAGAAATCATGGTTTAATTTGTTATCATTAGATTTTTAAGTGTCACCTATCCTGCTGTGCATGAACTATGCTGTTGAATGGTCAGTGTATAAGGCGGCTAAGCTAACCTAGCTTCAATTTTGATTGAATTATTTTCGAATCGATTGCCTAATATGTCGTGAGTATACCCCTGTACTGCATACTGCAGTCCTTTTTAGTCTGGCTTTCTCAGATATCTCACCTGTTCGTCGAAAATGACTAATTATATCCCTGGGAATGTCTCACACCGGCGCATACATATTGTAATAGACGTGCCAGGCACGAAAGCTTGACAGGCGTAGCAACAGTAACTAAGGAGGGCGGGGCTTAGCGAAAGGTTAATTGTGATACTGATTTATACAACAGTTCAAGAAACAAGTTTAAGTGCAATAAACTCAATTTTGTTTGTTTTTCCATTTCACCGAAGATAGTCGTTTAAAACAAAGCTGGAGCAGAACATTTGTACCATACATCTAAGTACAACACTGTAGTAGGACTGTGCAATATGACAATATACAGTTCAAGTCAGAATTATTAGCCCCCCTTTGAATTTTTTTCTTTTACTTTTTTAAATATTTCCCAAATGATGTTTAACAGATCAAGGAAATTTTCACAGTATGTCTGATAATATTTTTTCTTCTTGAGAAAGTCTTATTTGTTTTATTTCGGATAGAATAAAAGCAAGTTTTTAATTTTTAAAAAACCATTTAAGGTCAAAATTATTAGCCCCTTTAAGTATTTTTTTTTCAATTGTCTACAGAACAAACCATTGTTATACAATAACTTGCCTAACTACCCTAACCTGCCTAGTTAACCTAATTAACCTAGTTAAGCCTTTAAATGTCACTTTAAGCTGTATAGAAGTGTCTTGAAAAATATCTAGTCAAATATTATTTACTGTCATCATGGCAAAGATAAAATAAATCAGTTATTAGAGATGAGTTATTAAATTATTATGTTTAGAAATGTGTTGAAGAAATCTTCTCTCTGTTAAACAGAAATTAGGGAACAAAATAAACAGGGGGGGCTAATAATTCAGGGGGGCTAATAATTCTGACTTCAACTGTATGTCGTATGAATGAAATAAAAAGTATTTTGTGTTTTCGTGTTTAAACACCTTATAAAAGTGATTTTTGCATGATAGGTCCTCTTTAAAGTAGCCAAAATCAGCATTAAAAACACACCCAATAAAATGATCATAATTAAAATTCATCTTCAAAAACGTAAATGTCAATTTTCAGCCAATCCAGCCTTCATCCAAGAGTACAAGACCATATTCAGAGGGTCAAAACTCACATTTACCCACTAAAACATGGCAGAATTAACAAACTAAGATCATCCTCCTATCAAAGCCATTTAAAATAACAAAAAACCCTCAGTCTTAGTATAAATCCAGAACAGTCTGATCTCGTCCACTATAAATCCATCACAAGACCATACAGACGTCCAGCATCTAATCCAGAACATCAGCGCGCATTAAACTCCCCTTACTCCATTGGCCCTCTTAATATTCCTCCTGAATATCAGCTCTGATCACATTCTGCCCTTTAATTTCATGGTGAGCGACCCACAATCCAGCGTGTGAACTCTTTTCATCAGGGCGATGCATGCCTGGCTTCGTCAGCGCTGATTTATTCATTGCATTAGTCATCTATTGTTCGCGCAATCACCAAAACTTCCTAAACGAATACAGAATAAGCATTTATGCATATGCTTTGATTTGAACAATGCATTCGCCATCCAGACGCTACAATGATGAATTAAAAATGAGAAATCTTGAAATGCACATAATTATTCCTTCTGTGAGGAAAACAATAGAATGGGACTATTTGATTAAACAATCTCAAGTGCGTCAAAAAATAGCTTATGAAAGCAATGCAAATTAGCACCATGGTATAACCCATAAAAATATCAATACTTAGTAAAAGGCGGTATTTAATTGTCATTATTTTGTACTATGGTATCACCATCTGATTCCTTCTGGGCTAAAAAGTAACAGCAAATTCAACCATGTTTCACAAACACCATTATATAGAGTAACACCATGGTAAAAAATGAATAAATAAGCACCTTAAATGTAGAAATCATTTAATATAGTTCATATAGAAGAACCAGACACTGTACTTTTAACAAAATCAACAGAGCATTATCATGGCTATCAATCAAAATACTACAATTTAATAACCAAAAATATAATTTGACATTAGATTTCTGGACAGTACTATGGTACTTTTGAATATACAGGGTTTCACACTATTCATTTGTGTTGTCCCCACACAAATATATAAAGCTAACGTAACAAATACAAGTGGATTGTACTGAAAAGAATTAAGTTGTCCTCCAAAAAATCTTGTGTTTCAGCTCATTTTTAATAAGCAGTTTTAACAAGCAGTAAACTTGTATTTTGTGTGTATATGGTTTAAAAGGTATAAAATACTGTGGTTTGGATATTACGGTATTTCAAGGTACTCTTTAAATCATTTTAAAGCAAGTACTTTGGTTTGTAAAGAAACTCTTTTTTTAACTCACAAAAAAGGCTTGTCAGTAGGCAAAACTGATCATTTAATTTTATATTTTGTCTATTATGACATTATTTTGTGATAGGGGTAATACATTTACCCAAAATAATATGACAATTGTTGTTTACACAATGTACTGTAAGAGCTTATCAAATATGCCATTAATTTAACAAAAAGCAAACAAAAAAAAAATGTTTTTGAGAGTCCTAAAGCACTGACTGTGTGATGAAGACTATGAGAGTGTGGTTAAAATGAGTCTATAACTCAAGATATGAAAGCAAATCATGTTCCTGTGTAGGTTTGTGTTATGTTAATGGTCTGATATAGTTCGGGAATATCACCATAAAGCTTACGCTATGATATTTTGGATATAAATGGCACCATCTGATTGATCTGCATTTAAAACGATTACTCTAATAAAAGCCACAGAATGGTAATGTTTTAACCATGATAATACCGGATTCTTCAGTATTTTAATTGATTTTAAGGATCTTAAAGTGGGTACTATGGTGTGTGTTTAACACTATACAACCCGGTACCATTAATGGCACTACTATGGTATTGAAAAATGAATGATTAAACTATTAAACTGGGTGAATCTCACCAAAAACATGGCTTGTGAGAAGGTAAAAGTACCGACAGTATATTTTGCATTCGGGAAATACACAGTGATTTGGAAATTATGACAATATTTTGTAGTAGGGGTATCTGATATTTGTGATAAGAAGGGGTATTTGATAGTTATCTTAAGCGTGATAATTGTTGTTTTAACATGGTGCAATCTGATATAATCAAATGTCAATCATTTTACAAAAAAGCAAACTAAAGAACCACATTTCGAGAGTCCAAAGGCAAAGACAATAAAAGAATGAGTCAGAAAGCAAATAATATCCATGTTCAGGTTTGTGTATTTCTATAAAACATTATTTATAGATCAGTAAACTCACCATTAAGCTTCCACAGTGTTATTGTAGGATATACATGGCACCATTAGATTGATCCACATTTTAAATCATGACTTTAACACTTGTAATTCAACGTATTCTTTTAAGTATCTTAAATTGGGTACATTGGTTTGTGTTAAACACAATACCACCTGAAACCAACGATGCCAAAACCTTGGTATTTCTTGAAGTACTAGTATAAGATATAAAGTACTCTTCAAATACCATGATTTCACCGTCAAATACCATGTTTCACCTGTAAATAAGCCCAGTGCAGTTCTATGCTCTGCTGTATGTATATATTGGTGATGAACTGCTCTGCGCATCTCCATCATTGTGCAGTTTGCGCGCGGATCGCTTCCCAGTTTCACCCGTACACCGACCGCAAACCCGTGAATGTGAACCGGAAAATCTTACCGTTGCTGGATATGTGGTTCTCCACATCATCGCCTCCAGGTTGTCTGACACTGGCACTAAGTTGGATGTAGAGTCCCATACAATGTAAACTCCTCAGAATCACTCCAAACGCGCCCATCACTGCTCCCTGCAAAACACTCTCTCACATCAGGTGAAAATATACGGCTTTAGGAGATAGATCCAGTTGTTGGGGAGTGCTTAATGCTGGGTTTTGTCCCTTAAGGCGAAGGTAGGAGATGCTGAGAGGAGGCTGCGTGTGTTTGCAGTCGCCCACTGATGCGATTTGATTCTCCGCGAAGAGAAACTCCCGGATCTAACCAACGTGGCGGAGGGATACGCAGTGTGCGGAGCGGGAGCGCGCCGGCTGTCATTGGGGAATTTCAATTAGGCGGAATAACATTGTGAAGAGATTTTTTTTTCAGTTAACGGTCAACGCTCGACGGTCGCCGTGGGTGGAAGGAAAATTACATCTGAAATGTTTCTGAGGTAAATATAACCGGTGACTGTGAATGTAGGCGGTTTTATTTCACTCAACAAGTATGAAATATGGATGGCAGCAGAATTAGATTATTAATAATAATTCTGGTTTGATCGGGCTTGGCTTTTTCCCCCTTCAGTGAACTCCCATACCGTTTTAATTGAACGTACGCATTTTATTTGAACTATACTATAGCTATTATATTTTAAATATTGTAGTATTTTCAACTTTGTTAATGGATGATCATGATCCAACAATCTGTAGAGTATTAACTATAGTGAACTGATAAACTGTAATAAATACTGTAATATACTGTAGTTTTTTTATTACGGTTTACTACATTTTGTTTATATGGTTGTATACAGTATTAGGTCACTTATTTGTGTACTATTACAACCGCGACAATAGAATCACAACAAATTAAAGTGAAATTACAGTGTAGTATGACTTAAAAACACTATTAAGTATTTATATAACTTACTATAGTATGTTTTCATGTGGGAGCAGCTGCATACTGTAAATAATGATACTGCACACTGTTTTCCAAATATACTGTGAAACAATGTGCAATATGGAATAACAAAACCCTCAAATTTAAGTTTATGAATGAGTTTTCACATTACAACGTTTAGTATAGGTTGTAATACATTACAACCCATCATCTGTAGATAATGGGATAAGATCTACACTGTAAAAAAATCCTGGTTGCATTACATTTTTAAGCTGAATCAAATTAACCTTATGAGTCCATTGAACTTATGTTATGTTAAACTGACTTAAAACAGCTTGCGTAACTTATAAAATTAAATTAGAACATGATTAATTTAGTTTAATAAGTTACAAAGACCTAAAAACATTTGCTGTCAGGACTAATTGATCATATAATTTTTTTTACGGTGTATGCATGATTGATTAGTGAATATTCCATTTAAAGAAACTTATTTATTGTCATAATTTAATCAGCCTATA
>LR812541.1:51806580-51839080 GCA_903798195.1 Danio kyathit
TAATCAACATGTTTTATTCAATGAGCAGAAAAGTAGCTTTTGTTTGCATTTGGAAACCGTTGAATTTAAGTTTCAGCTTTGTGCAATGTCATTTTAAACACATTTTTATTTTGGATTTGTTAGAAATTTTGCATTTATTTTACACGTCTTTTTCCAACTGTGAATGTTATACATAACAGGTGGCAATTTTACCCCATAACATAGCACATCTTTGCAAATTGATAAAATCAATAAACCATACTGTGTTGCTAAGTATTGAGTATAAAATTCACACACCTAAAAGTAATTTGCCAACTGGGGAGTTACTCACCTTTATATTACTGTTACGATGCTAACAAACTAGTTAAAGATATTTTGAGGTGCCTTTAAGGTAAAAATGGAAAACAACTGCATAGGCTATGAACACGGTAAACATGGTATATACTACATGGTAAACAGCAGACTAAAATCAACACACTTGACATTTTCACAATATGTTTGCAAGGATTAAATGTGATTTACATGTTTCTGGGTGATGAATACTCTGTGAACAATATTATCCATCGTCTAATTGACCTATAGAATGAACAAGTAGTTTCAACCTTTCCCAGCACCCTGCACAAAACTGGCATTATAAAGTGCAGGGCTCGAAATTAACTTTTTTACTTGGTAGCACCGGTGCTCCCAACTTCAAAAATTTAGGAGCCCCAGAAAAAATTTAGGAGCACCAGAAAAAATTTAGGAGCACCCACCAAAAATGAATGAGCACCACTGCAAATTGTATATTAAGGGATTTATTGTATTTGAAAACAACATGAATCAGGACTAACAAAAACCAGAAACAACTATAATTAATGCTGTGAAGACTTATTGATATCTGTGCAATAATTCCAAAATGAATGTCTATTAATTATAAAATATTAATGATGACGATGATGACAATACTAACAATGAATTACATTTCTCATTATGCTGCCCTGAATGTGCTTGAATGCGAGTCATGTACTGTAAAAGGTCCTGCTGTTATTTTATGAAAAATAAATTTATGGTTTGCATCAAACAAAAATGAAGCATTGCAGTAAGAAATATTTATTTTGCACTATTGTTTTTATATGCATGTCAATTTAATAAATAAAATTTCTGCTACAAAACAAACGTAAGATTATAATAAATCATTCAATCCAATGCTGAAAGCTGCAAAGCAGTCATCAGTAAATAGAAAAATTAATTACATCTCAAGAAAGAACAGACAAAAGAAAGTAAAAGTCTCACTTCTAACACTCATTGTGTCATTTTAAATGCTCGGTCTCGTTATGAGCTGATTTTCATTTTTCTGTGTTTGTGGAACCCAATAAATGAGCGGGGCAGAGCAGGATTCTCGTGATGACCACCGGCGCAATACCGTTCTTTGTTATGAGCTGCAGATTCAGTTTAAACTCAGTAAAGGCGAGCTTCTTTGGCGATGATGTGTACAGTGTTACATTTAGGGGACATTTGCGCTGAACACGCAGTGAATGCAACGCATCGAGATTCGGGCACCTTCTCCAAAAACACTCGTTTGATCTCGGCTGGCGCTTATAAGCTCCCTGTTATCTGACAGCGGAAAGCCTTGAGTGATTGACAGCTGATATGAACCAATATAGCGGCAGGGAAGTCCGATTCAGCACGTTTTTAGAAAAAAATCTAAACAAGTCGCACTACAACCATCATATGCAGTCGCACAAATGCTCCCAAATATATTATGAGGTCGCATAGATTAAATTTCGGGCGCATATGCGACCAAAATGGTCGCAATTTCGAGCCCTGAAGTGCATATAAAAGACTGTTCCCGCCACAGGTTTGTATCAATTTAGCCGATACGAGAAGTCGACAACCACCATGACTGATACTGTGCATTCACACGGGGCTTCAGCGTCAACGCTTGACCAAGGGCGTGTCTGAAGTCGGGGCTGACGCGATCGTCATTACAGCATCAGCCAATAAAATTAGTCCGCAATCGGCTACTGTCTGAGCTGGGATATTTGCATAAAGCGATCTGATTGGCTGACGCTACTATTGGCGCTTGAAAAGTTGAGAAATCCTTAACTTCTGCTGTGAGCAAAGCCGCTGAAGCGGCGCCGACGGATCCACAATTCAGTTCAACAACGCTTGACGTCACCTATTCAAAGTGAATGGGAAGCGTTGATGTTGACGCCCTGTGTGAATGGAGCGTCACATTTTTGGCAGAAATTTTATCCCGTACTATAATGCCTCTTTGCAAGTTGATAAACTGAATAAACCATACTGTGTTGCCAGGTATTGTTAGAATTCAAACACCAAAAAGTAATTTGCCAACCGGTGAGTAACACAACTTCATATTACCATTAGGATGCTAATGGTAATGCTAATGCTAAATAATTAAACATACATTGAGGTGCCTTAGGGTGTTTTCACATCTGCCTTATTTAGTTGAATCGCACTAGAGTTTGTTTTCCCTCTTCGTGCAGTTCGTGGGGCAGGTGTGAATGCAGCAATCGCACTCGAGTGCGCGCCAAAAGCGGACCCTAAAAAACATTCCAAGACACTCTTGAAGAGGTGGTCTTGATACGCTTTCAAACAAACCCTGGAGCAGTTCGCTTGTGGTGAGAACATGATCTGAACTAGAACAGACCCAACCACAAAAAGTACTGCGCCTTTTTGAACTAATCCAGCTGCCATAGTCTGATGCGCTGTGCATTATGGGATGTGGAGGAAAAATATTTGTTGACAGCGCTTTACCAACAATTTTAAACAGAGAGAGAGAGAGAGAGAGAGAGGGAAAAACGTTACCTGATGGATCGTTGGTAATATTTCCGGAAGATGACCATGTCGCAGTTTAGCTAAATTAATTCACGCCTCCTGAAGTGACTTGCGATGCACCTTCGCCATTTGCAATGCATTAAAACATTGTTTTCCAGCCGCAGCCACGCTTCATTCTTGAAATGTATAGTTTGTCTAAAGTGATGTATACAAACTACATAGTATACTCTGACCAGAGATACAATCAGCCAGAGCAGTCGTCCCTCCATAGTAAATAGCGGCATTTTGTGTCTGCTGGTTTGTTTACTTGTGGGAGTTCCATTGGCATTTTCCCGCACGTTAATTCTGACCAATCGAAAAGCAGTTTAGGAAATACGTTTTGGTTCTTTTCAACTGGTTCTGACCAAAGCAATCAGTGTGGTGCAATTTATAATTGTTGCCCTTGGTCCAGACCAAAAAAACCAAACCACAGATATGAAAGCACCCATAGAGGTAAAAATGGAAAACAGCTGTATAGGCTATAAAGATGGTAAACAGTTACATCAGCAATCTAAAATCAGCACACTTGACACCACCCCAATATTTTTGTAAGGATTAAACAATGTTTCTGGGTGATAAATACTCAGTGAATGCTATTATCCAGCGTCTAATTGACCTACAGAACGAACAAGTCATTTCAACCTTTCCCAGCGACCTGCACAATACTGGCATTATAAAGTGCATATAAAAGACTGTTCCCGCCACAGGTTTGTATCAATTTAGCCGATACGAGGAGCTGAAAATCAGCGCTCGCAGAGCTCAACTCAATCACTCGGAAAAAGACAATTATTCCGAGCTCTCTGGGCTGTGAAATTGCTGTTGAATCACCGTTAGCGCGCTGGTGTCATAATCACTGATAAGAGATGCGTGCTGGGATACCTGCCCTTCCCGTCAATTCAAAATGCAAATGCCGATCCGGATTTTACAGGGGTGATTTCTGGAGGGGGTACGCAAGCAGATGTTGCTCAGTGTGAGCCGCCGCGGCCTCCGCCCCATCACGGCTAACCAGCGAGACAAGAGTGATTGGCATTCGCTACCGACAAGCATCACGACGGTAATGAGTGTGTGTCCTTGAAGCGCGCCAGCCGTTCTGTAGTTACCGCTCATTTGCATTTCAAGTTTGACGTGCTGGCAGAGGGGCATCAATAATGCTCCCAGCACACACACACACACACACAATTCATCATAATGCACAATTCAACAGATGGGTAACTGTCGCACATCGCCTCCTGCAATTGTCAGCATTCCTCTACAGTATTTACGCCTCGTTCTCTCCGCACACTGTCTCCTTGGTAACGACGACAACTAGCGGCAAACGCTGACCCCTGGAGATTGCAGCGAAATACAGAGATCTCACAAAATAAAGCTGTGCTCCGGCAACAGAGGCACGGAAAGGACAGCCAGAGAATATTTAATATGCCAGGAGCATCAGCCGGGAGCGGGAAAAAGAGGAGCTCCTCTGAGGACGATGGATAAACAAAAGAGAACGTGCGGGGAAAGAGTCAGTGAGATAATGACTCTTGTGCACTTGTCCCGAGGCTAAAAGGACAGGAAGTTATCGCTCTTCGACAAGGAGGCGGGACATCAGGACTTTCCTTTTGGTGCCTGGATGGTGACCGCGGGGCCCCGAGCTGTCCGCGTCTGATAAAGTGCATGCTGTAATGAGACTGCGGCACTTAATTAGCTGGCCAAACGCACCTTTCTCCACTCGTCAAGACGATTCATCTAGGCCTGGAGCCACCCTGAGATGTTATTGTTACTACAATAATAATTTCCCGACATAATGTCTGTTTCTTCCTCCAGTGGGCATAAATCCAGTGAAATGGTCCCCCCTCCTCTGAACTCCACTGGATTGATTCAATTTGGCTGTGGAGCTTTAACAATCATTCAGCTAAAGACTCTGTCTGTACTGAAGGAGAGCTTAGTAAGCAAACTGTCTGTAGATTGTGGCCGCAGCGGTACATACACTAAGCCTGCGGGAGAGAGCGAGGATGAGATTGTAAATTAACATAGCAAATGATATAAAAGCTGTTTAAACGTTACTGATGTAATACTCACAGAATATTTATTTGTATCCTGGATGAAGAACTCCAATTTTGCCAATGGATGGTGACTCCATGTAGCGGCTATTTACATACTGTATAAGGTTATACTTTCTTACATACAACAGATTTATAAAGCAAGCTTGGGAACATGTTTCTTGAACGAGCTGCTCATAAACACTTAAGGCTGGTTTATACTTCTGCGTCGCGTGATCGGCGTGACCCACGGCGTCTGCCTTGTGTGTAGTCGTGCATTTACACAACACTTCTGAAGCGCTAGCTGGCAGTAGTTTTATGTTCTTCTGTGTCGAGTTTCTTCGCTGGTGTTTTGTTTTTTCGCAACACTACCTTAACATTCAAGTAGCTAAACCTTGTTCATTCTGAGGCAGGAACCGGCAACAACTTTATTCATAAGGTAATCACAAAACAAGTTTCTATCTAGAGCAGAGATGCCCAAATTAGGGCCCGCAGGCCAAAGTTGGCCCATGGTAACCTTTGATTTGGCCCTCTGAGAAGAAGAGGGAGAATTTTGGGGAGTGTTGGGGTGAATGCCTTTAATACAGATTGTGATTTCTAACTTATTGGTTTGTTTTACTTTTAAGCTACAAAAAAGCATGTTGTAAATGAATTAAAATTTCTTTTAATGAACATATTGTTGCTCAACGGATAGACCATAATTCAGAAGTCCTCCTCAGTGAACAAATCAAGGCAAACGCAGGTGCAGCTTGACTAGTGTATTTGGCATTAAACTCCATTTTCATTATATTAGGTTCATTATAAAATGTAAAAATTATATAATGCATTAGTTAATATGATTAATGTTTTCTATTTATTTTGAAATGAATGAGGAAATTATCATATTATAATACAGTTGAAGTCAGAATTATTAGCCCCCCCCCCCTGAATTATTAGCCCGATTGTTTATTTTTTCCCAATTTCTGTTTACCAGAGAGAAGATTTTTTTCAACACATTTCTAAACATAATAATTTAATAACTCATCTCTAATAACTGATTTATTTTATCTTTGCCATGATGACAGTAAATAATATTTGACTAGATATTTATCAAGACACTTCTATACAGCTTAAAGTGACATTTAAAGGCTTAACTAGGTTAATTAGGTTAACTAGGTAGGGTATTATATAACGATGGCTTGTTCTGTAAACAATTGCAAAAGAAATTAGCTTAAAAGGGCTAATAATTTCGACCTTAAAATGGTGTTTAAAAAATAACAACTGCTTTTGTTCTAGCTGAAATAAAACAAATAAGACTTTTGCAGAAAGAAAAAATATTATCAGACATACTGTGAAAATTTGTTTGCTCTGTTAAACATCATTTGGAAAATATTTTAAAAAACAAAAAAAACATTCAAAGGGGGGCTAATAATTCTGACTTCAACTGTATTTACCTTTGGGCCCATGGCCATTAATCAAGTTTGGTTTTTGGCTCTTCATAAGAAAAGGTTTGGGCACCGTTGATCTAGAGCTACTTTACGGGATCCACACTTGTAAACACTTGCTCCAACTGGTGCTCGCAGCTCTCAGCACCACCCACAGTTGTCAGCGCTACCAAGCCGACCAATCACAGAGCTTGCGCTACACGTTGTGGCAGTTACATTTTGAGAGATGCGCATCAGCGTGGGGGCTATGCGACCACACAAAGGCTGTGCCGGAGCTTACGTGTGCGCTTGACGCAGAAGTACAAATCACCCTTTATGAGTTATTCATATCAAAAGATCACACTGCAATGCATTAGATTACATATTTTAGACTGTACAGTGGTCCCTCGTTAATCGTGGAAGTTACGTTCTAAAAATAACCCACAATAGGTAAAAGTAGTCAGCTTTATTTTTTCAATTATTAATGATGTTTTAAGGGTGTAAAACCGAATGTAACAAACCGAAGATTCATTCGGTAATGGCGCCATACAGCCACGTAACTTCTACCTTTCTTCATCATGTCCAGAAGTCCAACTTTGTGTGTGATGGTTAGCATCTTCATCTGCATTTTGGGTGCTACCACAGTGCCTTTGAGGGTGCAGAACTTTTCCACGTCCACATTATGGGGTTTGTTGGGGAGAAAACTTGCAAACATACGGTACAGCACTTCAGAGCCACACTGCTAGAGATTGAAGATTCATGTAAATTTGGCAAGCTGAACGCATTCTTTACTGTAGTCTACAGCCAATAAGGACGCAGAACACAATGCGCAAAATTAACGAAATTGCGAGGCCATGAAAGGTGAACTGCATTATAGTGAAGGACCATTGTAATGCGTCTTTGAAAATTGATAATTGTTGCCAGGTATTGCTATAATTCTTAAACCAAAAACGTTTTTCCGGCTAGTAACGCTACGTAGTAATACTACTATGATGCTAATATAAAATTAAACATCTTAAATCAATAGTTCACCCAAAACTGGAAATTCTGTCATCATTTACTCACCCTTTACTTGTTCCAAACCTTTTTTTTGGCTTTGAGTATTTGTTTTTCTTACTATGGAAGACAGGTTTTCAATAGCTTTAGGTTTTCAGCTTTCTTCAAAATAGCTTCTTTTGCGTTCAGCAGGAGCATGAAACTCAAAGGTTTGGCACCACTTGAGGGAGAATAAATACTGAGTACATTTTTGATTCAATTTACTGTGGAGCTTTAACAATCATTCTCAACCTTCAGCTAAAGACTCCATACAGAAGGAGAGCTTAGTAAGCAAACTGTCTCTAGAAAGTTCCCTGGCCGCCGCGGCACATGCGCTAACCCTGTGGGAGAGAGCGAGGATGAGATTGTAAATTAACAAGAGGATGCAAGAGAGGTTAGAAAATGAGAGAGAGTTGTGGCATCTTCACGCTAGCTCAGCAGGCCTGCGATTAGTAAGGGATTGTGAATCTCTGGCTCATCGCCACTGGACAAACATCTAATTAATGGCCATTAGAATCACAGCAGACACATCCTCTAAAAGAAAGAGAAACATCACATCTAGAGTGCGAAATTAACCACAACTGCAAGAAAACAAAATGTGTGTACAGATAGATTGGTTCAACATAATTCCAGCGGCAAGCAATTTATCTGTGCACCATACAGGATACGACAGAAACATTTAAATACCACAGACAGTCAGAAGTGCACTCCCAACAAAATGGTATCTAACTAATACATATTAAAGCTCTTTAACATTAGTAAATGTAAATGCTGAGTGACTGATCATGTTGGTTTGCACTGAGTCACAGTTAAGCTGTACATTTACGTAGTATTTTATTTTGAAGATCTGAGGTGAACTATCTGCTGGCACTTTCAGTATGGAGATAAACGGAATGTAAAATGTTACTCAAACTCGCACTGGTAACATTTAACAGAATAAAGCACATAATCAGTACCTGAGGTGATCACGTCATCATAATAGTTTATGCTGTTGTTTACCTGCGACGTCACAGAAATAGAAACTCTGCAAAAACCCCTTTAACATGGAAAAGACAGCTTCTCGTCACATGTAGTTAGGACGTGGTGTCATGGAAAATCTGTAAATATTAGAGGTGTGAACCTACACTGGTCTCACGGTTCGGTTACGATTATCATGCCATCGATTCGGTTCAATTCGATATCTCGGTGCATCACGGTGCATTGACGATTCTTTCCATACAGTTTTATATTTTCTTCACAGCACAACAATTCTTGTATTAAAATGTATAAATATATTTATATACTATTTGTAAAACAATTTTGTCCTTTAAAGGTGCTGTATGTAAGTTTTTGATTCTTCTAAAGCATAAAAATACCATAATATGTTTGCAGATATTTAAGAAACATCCCAAGTGAACATACTTGTTTAACTGAAAAACAATGCTGAAGTCAGATATTCTGCTTTGAAAATGGTTTTTCCGTGCTGGAACGCTGTCTTTGTTTAGGTAAAGTTAACCTGCAGAATGCCAGTTTAGCCAATTATAATTCAGCACTCCGGGTTGCCTTGTTGGAAAACAGCGTATTTCATTCATTCATTCAGAAAGGCTCTGAAAGCATGCGCCCGTGACCGAAATGGACAGTATCAGACGTCGAAATGAGACAGATTCAGTTCCACATGAGGTTATTAATTAGCAAATGATATAAACATTACGAACGTAAACAGTAGGTGAGCAGGTTACATTGTAATCTCGTGTCCTAACAACACGCAAACAGCAGTTTGACTCTTTGCACCAGACGAAACACGACAAAAATGTAAATACAGCCTTTCAGAAGCACAGAATATGCACTCACTCACGAAACGGTAAGGTTTAGAATCCATTCAAACTCACATTGTTAGCATTTAGCACTGAATAAAACACACTAGGCTTACCTGAGGTGCACTGTCATAGGTTTCACATGTTGAGCTGTGAGAAATAGAAACCGTTTCTAATATCTCAATTCGAGGTGTTGGTTAGAACTAAAACTCCTTTTAATATGGAACATAATTCCTTCTACCGCGTGCCGTTGATTTTATTTAGAACACGGTTTAAATCACTCGCTCCTGTACTCAATCTCTGGCATCCCACGCGTGTGTTTATTTTGATCTAGGAGTGCAATACCCAGTTCAACCACTGGGTGTCAAACTTACATACTGCACCTTTAATACAAACAGTCAGATATATAAACTGTACCTTTAAACAACACGAGCATTTATAGCAAATAAACAAATATAAATATCCCGCTCGCTTTCTGAGTCCTGTCTACCAAGTTCTTTCTTACACCCCTTTGATTGTTCACACGCTCAACAGAAAGGGCTGCGATTGGCTCTTACACGCTGGCGCTCTTCACATGGGCACTCATGGGCCACTCATGGGCCACAGTGAGAGGGAGAGAAATGGAGATTACTTTCATTCTCTTAATCGTCGTGAAATAGGGGCTTCTGCTGTAAGTGTCAGTGAAACTGTGTTCAGCAAACACACACTCAGTGAAATTGTGCACAGTTTCTGAGTTTATCGTAGTTAGAGCGTTGTAAATACTTGCGCTCGCCTCCCTCGCCATAGTAAGCTACCGCGACATAGCGCATGTGAGATAAATGACGTCAGTACATAATAACCAGTTATGATTATTACTGAACCGATACCGAATTGTCCGCGTCTGCATTGTGGTGCACCGAAGAAACGATTAATTTTGACACCCCTAGTAAATATGTTGTTATAAAACACCTCAGCGCAATGGATATAGCTAAGAACAAATAGTTTTGAATAATGCAATAAATTGCACACACACAAAAATAAATTGCTTTGGTAATCAAACATTGTGCAACGGTTGGGTTAATTTTAAGCAATATTTGCTAAACCGTTACAGGCGAACATGTTCTGAGCTCTGAGGCTGTTAATTGATGGTTTTTGTTGAACCCATAGGTTAGCTACACTCTAAGAAATGGTGGGTTATTTAAACTCAATTTGGGTAAAATATGGACTAACCCAAACATTGGGTTAAATTTGGTACTATTCATTTAATTAAAATAATTAACCCTGAAGTTGGGTTAGAATTGGGTAACAGCATTTATTTTAGTGTACAGTACTCTAAATTACACCAATCAAAGGGTCGCACCACAGTATTTATATATACAGTTGAAGTCAGAATTATTCGCAGAATTAAATACTGTGAAAATTTCCTGAATTTGTTAAACATCATTTGGGAAATATTTGAAAAAGAAAAACAAAATTCATAGGGGGGCTAATACTTCTGACTTCAACTGTATATCTGCTCCCATGAAGCACCACAAATGACTTAATCTAGTTTTAATTACACCTAGACATCAGCAACAATGTTAATTGCACTGCAAATAGCAATTAGCTACTTTAATATAAAAGTGAGCAAACCAGTTGCCTTGAAAGCCTCAAGTTGACTTTGTAACATGGAACTGTTAAGTTGACTTAATTTTTATAATTATGCAGTTTAATTACTCAATCATTTTAAGCCAAAGGGTTTACTCAACTAATCACAATGAGTATGTTTACATGGACACCAACAATCCAATTTTGATATGATTAAGACAATACTCTGATTAAGAAACGACCATGTAAACAGTGATTTATGATGACCTTAATCTGATTAAAGTCATAATCGAACTAAACAGAAATCGAATTAAGACGTGGAGTATACTGATTTCCGTGGCATTATTGAAGTGCAGTTCAGACATGTAAACACCGCAATCAAACTATTACCATAGTGTAAGATTTTCGCTGCATTTTGCAACAGGATAATCTATAGACACACGGCTGTTTGATCAGTGAAGTACCACAGACACCTGCCTCGTGAAATATGGAGGTTTTTTCCCCATACAGCGTGCGGTATCAAACTTCAATAAATAGGGTTGGGTCAATAGTCGATGCCATTGTTCGATGCCTATTCATGCCAGAGTCCCGCGGGAAAAGTGATTGAAAAGTGGTAATTTGTGTGTAACTTATCTTTATTTATTTATGATTTGGTTATGGGTAAAACAAAGACCATGTGGGTCAGGTAGTTGAAACGGTTGGCTACAAATAATTAATTCATTACGAATGAATGAATTTTTCATAATAATTCACCGCCGCCTAAGACAACGACGATGCCATTGTCCATCGCGATGTTTCACATTAGATATCATTCGATGCCAAATTGGTCAACATCACCCAACCCGACCATTAAAACTGCACTCTTTCAGCAGTTCATACTTGCATCCAATATCTCATTTTGTCACGGGGGGCATGCATGATATGTTCCCGAATGAAAGTGAAAGTGCCAAACTGCAGTTAAAGTCGACAAATTAATAATGAAACACCTGAAATTACATGAAACTTCAGAGGAAACGTGGATAGCGCGGTGATGCAATGACGTTAATCCACACGGAATCTGCGCGCGCAGATTTCCGCAGATTTTTAGCCCATCATTAATTCTGTTTATTTACTTAAAGTTAACCATTTACAGTTAATCTAATTGGATTTGCATTTTAAACATTAAATACAAGTTAAAAAGATATTCTTTTTTTATTTAACTTATTAAGGTTTTAGTTATAATACTCCCAAAATTATTCCGCAGAAATCCGCAGATTTTTACCAAAATTCTCAGCAGAAATAGCAAAAAACGTCCGCAGATTCCGTCTGGCCTTAGCTATAACATGTAAAACAAGATCATGAAAGGCACATTCAAAAAGCAGCTCATGTAAACACCTTAATCCTATTATTGTCTTATTCAGGTTTAAGGCAAATCATTCGATTATGTCCATGTAAACGTAGTCATTGTACTGTAGGTAGTTTTATAATCCATAGTTTTAAATTCATAGCAGTATTTTCAATGCTTCATAGGGTGTTGTTCTTTGCCTTTTTAAAGGCGTTGGGTTCTCTGTCTTGAATCTTTGTCTTTTTATATTAGTGTTATTTACTTTGCTTTGATTCAAGGTGTGTAATGTTTTGATCCTCCTTGTAGCCAACAAAGACTTTTAAAGTGCCTATGAGAAAAATGAACAGAAAAATACTTCTGCAACTAAAGCTGTTGAAAAGTGGGAATGAGACAATTTACCTTGAGAATTTCTGCTCGTCTATTAAGAAGTAAAGTATTTAATTAAGTCAGAAATGGCAGTGGTGACACATTTCTCACTAACACTAAAATAAGACAAACCAAATTAGACTTGTGCTAATATATGACACTGTCACTGACACAATGGCGTCTTTGACACACAATCTAAAAAGCAGCAGCAAGAGGGGAAAAAACGAGCAGGTTTAGAAAGTGAAACCCGGAGCCTGAATCCACATAAAGGGACCTGAATGATGAGATGATAAACAAAAGGCTGAAAAGATAAAAAAAAGACCCACGCCTCTGCTTAATCAGCTGTCTGCAGGAATGCTGGAGAGTCGTAAACGCAACATTTTCCTAAATTATGCTCCTGCACAAGAGTTGTTCGGCGCCTGAATTGCTCTAATGAGACATTAAGTCTGGTGTAGAGCGACCTACAGTTTCTCGTAAACAAAACGGCAGCGAGTAAAGAAACGCACAAACTTTAATTACAAGAAAATTGAAGTTGTACAGACACGAAATATCTATCATTAAAAAAACAACAAACAAAATGTGTACGATGAAATCAGAATCAGCCACGTTACATTTGATGCTTTCCTACATTAGGATGAAGACTGGATGGTTTTTCAGACATCTAGTCGTCAGCAGTAATGCAGAAAAAACCTACGCCCAACTCCAACTGGATTTTTAGAAGTTTTCAAGTAGTTCCATAATCCTCTTCTGCTCGCTTTCCTTAAACTCCTCGCTCTTGCCGTCGCCAATGTTTTCTGCATATTCTGAAAAACGAGAAACAGGGTGTTTAGTCATTTGGATGAATTTCATGAACACCAAGAAGTCCTGCCAAGAAACCCTTCCTAATGCCGTCTCAAAGGAAAGGCGGCATACTTTAATCCGGAAAAAAATAAAAATAAATAAAAATCAAAGAGAGAATTTGTATCCCTGAAAGTATTTTTAAAAATTTGTCACACATCCCTTGACTGCCCACCAGAGTCTATTTTCAGTCCTCCTCCTCCTCCACGTATGAGCTGAAAAAGGAGGCTTTAATAAAGCTGAAGTCTGCAGTTCAGGGTTTGAGGTGCAGGGATTTAAGTAGCGCCATCTTTAAACGGGCAAATAGCTTTAAGAGCCGTTTGATGTGTGGCTTTGAGAGCGTGTCCCTCAGTCTGATCAAATCTGCCGTTGTGTGATTGAGGTCTGGCTATTTCGGGACACTCCAGTTTCTTGTAACCTGCAGCGAGCTGGAACGCTGCCCGAGAACTCAAAAGGGTCACAGACGTTACAATAAAGGCAACATATGCTTAGAACGAGACTTTTATGACTGCTCTGGACCAAAGAGATCGAGGACATTTACAACACTTCTGCTATTTACACAGATTGAGCTTGAGAGGATCTTATTGATTTACCTGAAAATCTCTTCCACTAAAGCTCTGGAATGGCATTAGCATCTGCATTGAGATGGGTGAAAATGCTTGTGGACATTTTGAGCCAAGTTTTACATCACTGCTGGCGAACAACACTGCTTCATGGCCACTTCGAAAACGCTGAATGAGATTTCACCAATCAATCAAACATCATTTTGGAATATTTCTGAATTTATTATAAAAGATTTATGCATCACACCTTATAGGCCTGTTAGCGGCAAAAAATCTTTTGAGAAATCATCGCCATCTGCTGTTTAATATTAGTCTAGAGCACAATCTGCTGTTAAAAACTAACCTAGAGCACAATCTGCAGTTCAAAACTAGCTTAGAGCGACATCTGCAGTTAAAAACCAACCTAAAGCACCATCTGCAGTTAAAAATTAACCTAGTGCATGGTCTGCTGTTAAAAACTAACCTAGAGTACCGTCTGCTGTTATAAACTAGCTTAGAGCAACATCTGCAGTTTAAAAACTAGCTTAGAGCAACATCTGCAGTTTAAAAACTAGCTTAGAGCAACATCTGCAGTTTAAAAACTAGCTTAGAGCAACATCTGCAGTTTAAAAACTAGCTTAGAGCAACATCTGCAGTTAAAAACGAACCTAGAGCGCCATCTGCTGTAGAAAACTAGCCTAGAGTGCCATCTGCAGTTAAAAATTAACCTAGAGCATGGTCTGCTGTTGAAAACTAACCTGAGAGTGCCATCTGCAGTTAAACACTAGTTTAGAGCGACATCTGTAGTTAAAAACGAACCTAGAGTGCCATCTGCTGTAGAAAACTAGCCTAGAGCGCCATCTGTAGTTAAAAACGAACCTAGAGTGCCATCTGCTGTAGAAAACTAGCCTAGAGTGCCATCTGCAGTCAAAAATTAACCTAGAGCATGGTCTGCTGTTGAAAACTAACCTGAGAGTGCCATCTGCAGTTAAACACTAGTTTAGAGCGACATCTGTAGTTAAAAACGAACCTAGAGTGCCATCTGCTGTAGAAAACTAGCCTAGAGCGCCATCTGCAGTCAAAAATTAACCTAGAGCATGGTATGCTGTTGAAAACCAGCCTAGAGCGCCATCTGAAGTCAAAAGTTAACCTAGAGCACGGTCTGCTGTTGAAAACTAGCTTAGAGCGCCATCTGCAGTTAAAAATTAACCTTGAGCACGGTCTGCTGTTGAAAACTAGCTTAGAGCGCCATCTGCAGTTAAAAATTAACCTAGAGCATGGTATGCTGTTGAAAACCAGCCTAGAGCGCCATCTGCAGTTAAAAATTATCCTAGAGCACGGTCTGCTGTTGAAAACCAGCCTAGAGCGCCATCTGAAGTCAAAAATTAACCTAGAGCACGGTCTGTTGTTGAAAACCAGCCTAGAGCGCCATCTGCAGTTAAAAGTTAACCTAGAGCACGGTCTGCTGTTAAAAACTAGCTTAGAGCGCCATCTGCAGTTAAAAATTAACCTAGAGCACGGTCTGCTGTTGAAAACTAGCTTAGAGCGCCATCTGCAGTTAAAAATTAACCTAGAGCACGGTCTGCTGTTGAAAACTAGCTTAGAGCGCCATCTGCAGTTAAACACTAGCCTAGAGGGCAATCTACTGTAGAAAACAGGCCTAGAGTGCCATCTGCAGTTAAAGACTAACCCAGAGCGCCATCTGCTGTAAAAAAAAAAATCTAGCCTAGAGCACAATTTGCAGTTAAAAACTAGCCTAGAGCACCGTCTGTTGAAACTAGTCTAGAAGCCATCTGCTGTTGAAAACTAGCCAAGAGCACAATCTACTGTTGCAAAATCAACCTAAAGCGCCATCTGCAGTTAAAAACTAACCTAGTGAGCCGTCTGCTGTTGAAAACCAGCCTAGAGCGCTATCGCTTTTGAAAACTAGTCTAGAGCGCAATATGTTGTTAAAAACTAGCCTAGAGCGCCATCTGCAGTTAAAAACTAGCCTAGAGCGCCATCTGCAGTTAAAAACTAGCCTAGAGCGCCATCTGCTGTTAGAGCACCATCTACAGTTAAAATCTAGCCTAGAGCGCCATCTGCAGGTAAAAACTAGCCTAGAGTGCCATCTGCTGTTGAAAACTACAGGGTGGGCCATTTATATGGATATTTACATAGACAATTGCCTTCAGATGACACCAAAGATAAAAGTCTACTGGCCCACGACGACCAATCCACTTTTCAGGAAACTGTATTCAGGAAACCATTCCCATTTTATTAAGGTGTATCCATATAAATGGCCCACCCTGTAGTCTAGAGCACTGTCTGCTGTTAAAAACTAGCCTAGAGCGCCATCTACAGGTAGAAACTAGCCTAGAGCACCATCTGCTGTTGAAAACTAGTCCAGAGCACTGTCTGCTGTTAAAAACTACCCTAGAGCGCCATCTGTCATTAAAAACTAGCCTAGAGCGCCATCTACAGGTAAAAACTAGGTTAGAGCGACATCTGCAGTTAAAAACTAGCCTAGAGCGCCATCTGTAATTAAAAACTAGCCTAGAGCGCCATCTGCAGGTAAAAACTAGGTTAGAGCGACATCTGCAGTTAAAAGCTAACCTAGAGTGCCGTCTGCTGCTGAAAACTAGCCTGGAGCACCATCTGCGGTAGAAAACTAGCCTAATGCGCTATCTGCTTTTGAAATCTAGTCTAGAGCACAGTCTGTTGTTGAAAACTAGCCTAGAGTGCAATCTGCAGTAAAAAAAAAAATAGCCTAGAGATTGATTTTACACAACAGTTGAACAAATTAAAAAAATATTGAGTGACTTACGATTTTAGACAGAATATTTTCCTGTTTAACCAATGAAAAATACTATGAATCACTGCGGTTTTAGTACTATAATTATTTATCTATGACTAATACAACCAAGACACCAGCACAAAAACACTCAATTAGGACTAGGCAATTAATCTAATTGAAAATCACTGAGCAACGCTGCTACAGTCATGTATATCCTGTCAGAGAAACAAGGTCTAAATCTGTAGTAAATCTCCTCTGCAGGCTAGAGGGCGCTCTCATAGAAACTCCAAATGCCCACTAAGAAAATGCTGGAGATTTTATAGAACCAGCTTCAGTGTTTCCCCTACCATTATATAAATGGGCACCCCGCCCTCCCAACGGCTGTACCCGCCCCCCTTGAAGTCACGTTAATTGTATTAAGGATATAGCGCCAGATCACAACTTTTTTTTTTTTAATACACAAGCTAAATAGCCGTATGTAATATCTTATTTACACAACAGCATGTCATTTCTGTTCTGCGCTCGCGTCACTGCAGCTAAAATATATACAGATGCAGACATCCCAAGTCTCTCGAAAGTGCATTTGCGGGAGACTCCCGGATGCCCGCAAACGAATGATAATCTCCTGCAAATCGCGCATCCTCAAATACGTCCCGCATCCCTCCCTGCTCTTCAGTTACGTCGCGCACATCCCCTGCTGTGATGCGAGCGGAGCTGTATCCTCTATCTAGTGTCTAGTTACAGTATGACCTCTCCCAAAGGCTCTGCGTGTCTTCCACAAATTCATACCGGCTCCGTGATCCAGTGGCACCCCCAGAAAATGTTCTTAGGGGTGGCCAGAAGAGGCCACAGCAAATCTTGGGGTGGCACACAAAAAAAATGTATGAATTCAGTGTAATGTTATATTTTTGTTTCTGGTAAATGAAATAATGTGGTTTTAATTCGTTTAATTAATTACTCTTAAAATATTGCAATTTATTCCTTGAAATAATTCAGCAAGTACATGTGCAAATCAAATAAAAATCAATATTTAGTTTAAAAACACTTTTCATATATATATATAACTTTTTAGTTATTTTTTACATACTTTTATTGCACAGAATATGGTATATGCCAAGTCTAAAATTCATGAAGATTTATGAATGAATTAATAAAACAAACAAATGAACAAACTGAACAAAAGGCATGACTACACACACATTCACTATACAGACCCTAATAATATCATTTATCCATATTCCTTTTTGACCCACAATATTATTAATGCAGCTTCTTCTATTGATGTACCTTAAGGTAAATATTATATTGCCATTGCTGTCTATTGAAGGTGTGTGTGTGCTGTCAAGGACGATCGGGGAGGGCAGTGGTGGTTCTAGTTTAAATGACACCATGGGCGAACCATCCCATACACAACATAATGTAATTAAGTCTTACCTCCCTGACTCTTAATCCCTCCTTTCTGCTTTAAAGCCATGCTTAGTGAAAGTTACTACATCATCATATTATAGAAACTTTAGTTTAGTCGACTTGCAAAACTCGATGCGTGCCGACACCGAGCAGTGAATCAGCTACGTCAGTCGCACCAACAATAATTTAGTGGCTGCATTTTATTTATTGAAATATTGGGGATTTACATAAGTACATTTAAATTAATAATGTCAATAGCAAAATCATATTGGGGTGGCCACAGGGGTGGCCAGAGTTTACCCAGGGGTGGCCGTGGCCACACCTGGCCACCCCTTGGAGGCGCCCCTGCCGAAATCCCCCAAAGTTTATTAAAATACCCGGAAATCATGGCGACGAGAGTGAATGAGCAAGTGAACAGATTGCGAGAGGCACAGTGATGGTCTAAACATTACATTTGATAGGTTAAATGAATGGAGCAGTAAAGATATCGCGAGTCCCCCTCTCTCTCTCTCTCATTGAGTGATCTGCTGTCAATAGTTGGAGACCAGCAAAATATTTGACTGGTCCTGCATGTATTTAGGCCTTTTTACATAGAACAACTGAAAGTTCTGTCTTTGACAATATTGCAAATTCACTAAAAGCTGGCTGAAATTATTAGATAAAACTTTTTTAACATAAATATTTAATAATATAACTTCTTGTAATACACTCATTGCTTTAAGAAGTAGTTTATAGGCATATTTCCTTTTAGTACAGAAGTATTAGATTTATAGATGTGCATTTTAACTCATTTTCATATTTCATCATTTGCAATGTTTCCAAATTGCATTGTTTGTCATTGTTCTGTGGTGGTTCATTCCGCTGTGGTGACCCCTGATAAATAAGGCACTAAGCTGAAGTAAAATGAATGAATTATTTTCTGTAAAGCTGCTTCTGGCCATGACATGTTCACATCTAAGTTTTTATATAAGACATGTTTAATAAATGTCTCAAGAAATGGGCTAGACATTTCTGACTTTCCATACCAAGAGGCTCAGGAAATGTTCTTCCAGAAGTCCATAAAAATACAATGCAGTGACAAAAGCTGCACACTTTGTGAATAAAAAAAGATATAAAATAAATCCTAATTTATAATTTACAAACGGTTGTACAGTTCAAATAGTTGTTCAGTTATTTACTGCTGTCATTAAAATACCATGACTCCTTGAGTCAGTGTGAGTCTTAACAGCCACGCCGTAATGAACATGTACCTTTAAAATAACATTCTTTTACAGTAAAAGCAGCAATGTGTATTAACAAAAAAGTAAAAAGGGTCCATTTTGATTTCATGCTGACTTTAACAGAAGGTTTTTTGGAAGAGTACACAGCAAGCGGCAAGCGTGTAAAGGTAGACATGCTCTCGGATTAGTTTCTAAGCCCTGCTCAAGCCCTGGGACAGAGGATCAAACCCAATGACAAATAAATAAATAAATCAATAAGGTTTTTTAAAGGGGAAAAAAAAAAATGGCACAAAGTGGCAGAGTGAAACACAAGCCCGAGGGCTGGAGAAAGCGGCTGAAATAACACAGAGGGAGGATTGGGGGAGTCTGCATGCTGGATGATTTGAGGAGGATTATCCATTATGAGCTCCGAGATGCTGGAAACTTCAGCTTCCCACTGACACCAGTACACACAGCTCAAGGTCACGCACGTAACAGAATGACACACTCCGTATGACTCAAATGTGGCCTTGGAGAGCATAGAGGCGTCTGTAGGCGGTTTCATTTTCCAATTTCCACAGTAAAAACACAGTCGCCGGCAAACACGGCAAATGAAAACCTCCCCGCACAAAGTGATTTCTACCAAGGTGACAGACAACTACAGGAATGAAATTAACTAGCGAGATTTAATAATAGGATGATAAAACTATATAATATTCAGATAGCATGATAGAGTAAAAGAATCATGTATATAAAAAACAAACAGCAAATGACAGGTGTGACAAAAATAACATTGGTTGAAAGGGATGGATGGATGGATGAACCAACAGAGCAATGAATAAATGACTGGATGGACAGATGGATAGATGGACCAATAGAGCAATATATGGATGGATGGACCAACAGGACAAAATATGGATTGATTGATGGGTGGATGGTCCAACAGACCAATGGATGGATGGATGGACTAATAGAGCAATATATGGATGGATGGTCCAACAGAGCAATGGATGGATAGACTAATAGATCAATATATAGATGGATGGATGGACCAATAGAGCAATATATAAATGGATGGATGGACTAATAGAGCAATATATTAGATGGATGGATGGACCAATAGAGCAATATATAAATGGATGGATAGACTAATAGAGCAATATATAGATGGATGAATGGACCAATAGAGCAATATATAGATGGATGAATGGACCAATAGAGCAATATATTAGATGGATGGACCAACAGAGCAATATATAGATGGATGGATGGACCAATAGAGCAATATATAGATGGATGAATGGACCAATAGAGCAATATATAGA
The DNA here is from genome assembly GCA_903798195.1 of Danio kyathit. Taxonomy (NCBI): domain Eukaryota; kingdom Metazoa; phylum Chordata; class Actinopteri; order Cypriniformes; family Danionidae; genus Danio; species Danio kyathit. The sequence continues at coordinate 51,826,968 of LR812541.1, forward strand.
TGGATGGATGGACCAATAGAGCAATATATAGATGGATGGCTGGACCAATAGATCAATATATAGATGGACGGATGGACCAATAGAGCAATATATAGATGGATGGATGGACCAATAGAGCAATATATAGATGGATGGACCAATAGAACAATATATAGATGGATGGATGGACCAATAGAGCAATATATAGATGGATGGACCAATAGAACAATATATAGATGGATGGACCAATAGAGCAATATATAGATGGATGGCTGGACCAATAGATCAATATATAGATGGATGGATGGACCAATAGAGCAATATATAGATGGATGGACCAATAGAGCAATATATAGATGGATGGCTGGACCAATAGATCAATATATAGATGGATGGATGGACCAATAGAGCAATATATAGATGGATGGACCAATAGAGCAATATATAGATGGATGGACCAATAGAGCAATATATAGATGGATGGATGGACCAATAGAGCAATATACTGTATAGATGGATGGATGGACCAATAGAGCAATATATAGATGGATGGATGGACCAATAGAGCAATATATAGATGGATGGCTGGACCAATAGATCAATAGATAGATGGATGGCTGGACCAATAGATCAATATATAGATGGATGAATGGACCAATAGATCAATATATAGATGGATGGATGGACCAATAGAGCAATATATAAATGGATGGCTGGACCAATAGATCAATATATAGATGGATGAATGGACCAATAGATCAATATATAGATGTATGGATGGACCAATAGATCAATAGATAAATGGATGGATGGACCAATAGAGCAATATATAGATGGATGAATGGACCAATAGAGCAATATATAAATGGATGGATGGACCAATAGAGCAATATATAGATGGATGGATGGACCAATAGATCAATATATAGATGGATGGATGGACCAATAGAGCAATATATAGATGGATGGATGGACCAATAGAGCAATATATAGATGGATGGATGGACCAATAGATCAATATATAGATGGATGGATGGACCAATAGAGCAATATATAAATGGATGGATGGACCAATAGAGCAATATATAAATGGATGGATGGACCAATAGATCAATATATAGATGTATGGATGGACCAATAGATCAATATATAAATGGATGGATGGACCAATAGAGCCATATATAGATGGATGAATGGACCAATAGAGCAATATATAGATGGATGGATGGACCAATAGAGCAATACATAGATGGATGGCTGGACCAATAGATCAATATATAGATGGATGGATAGACCAATAGAGCCATATATAGATGGATGAATGGACCAATAGAGCAATATATAAATGGATGAATGGACCAATAGAGCAATATATAAATGGATGGATGGACCAATAGAGCAATATATAAATGGATGGATGGACCAATAGAACAATATATAGATGGATGGATGGACCAATAGAGCAATATATAGATGGATGGCTGGACCAATAGATCAATATATAGATGGATGGATAGACCAATAGAGCCATATATAGATGGATGAATGGACCAATAGAGCAATATATAAATGGATGAATGGACCAATAGAGCAATATATAAATGGATGGATGGACCAATAGAGCAATATATAAATGGATGGATGGACCAATAGAACAATATATAGATGGATGGATGGACCAATAGAGCAATATATAGATGGATGGATGGACCAATAGAGCAATATACAATATATAGATGGGCGGATGGACTAATAGAGCAATATATGGATGAATGGACCATTAGAGCAATATATAGATGTTTGGTTGGATGGATGGATTAATAGACCAATATATAAATAGATGGACTAATAGAGCACTAATTGGATGGATGGAAGGAGTAATAGAGCAATATATGGATGAATGGATGGATGGATGGGCAGACTAATAGAGCAATATATGGATAGACCAATAGAGCAATATATAAATGGATGGAAGAAAATGACATAACATAAGACTGATGGACGGATGCAACAATGTATTTATAAATAAGTAATGGCTAAACGATGAACAATGGATGGTTGGATGGAAATATAGAATGACAATTGATAGATAATGGATGGAACTATAGAAAGAAGGATGGATGAATGGATGGATAAATGGACAGATGGGTCTATGGAAGGACAGAATGACATCAACAGATGGTTAAATGGATGGAACACTAAGAATAATGATGAACAGATGGAATGACAGAAAAATAAAACAAATGATGGATGGACAAAAATATGGATGGAACAATAGAAATAATGATAGGTGAAGTGGAAAAAAATGATGAAATGAAAGTAAAATGGCCAAATAAAGTGATGAAACATTGATAGAATGTTAGTAAATGAACGATGGATGCATGGAAGTAATGGTAGGACAATATAACAATGAACAGAAACACAACTAATCAGTAAAGAAAGAACAATAGGTAGTTCACGCAATGTTCCTCCTGTGCAGAAAGATACAAAGGGTAACATTTCCATCAGGTAAACAAGCATCGCCGACAGTAAAACTGCAGAACAAACACAACCTGTCTAATTTGTGGTGTAACATTTGTTTTCATTTCCCTGTGATTGCGTTTAATGCGGCGTAAGCACATTTGCAGGAGTGTGAGACCTGCGGGCAGCGAGCCTGGCACTCGGACGCGGGTCTGACACGGGCACAGCTGCTGCAGAGGGCAGGTGAAAATTTCAATTTCTCAGAGCCGTCGCAGCGGCACAGAGCAGCTGCTGAGAGAGAGAAGAGAGAGAGATCACACTCCTTCAGCCGCTCAGAGAGATATGGAGGTCCAACACACAGCAGACCATCATTGACCACTGGCAAACCTGCCAAACCGCTGCCCAGAGATTCACAAATGGATTACACCAATGGACCCTTTTCACATTTCTGGGTTTTCACATCATGGAGACCACTTTGTGGACCCATGGGCATGCTGGTCTGAAAAGGAGGTGTGATGTGGCCCGTTTCCACCAAGCGGTATAGTACAGTACGGTTCGGGTCACCTTTATCAGGCTTGCGTTTCCACTGTCAAAAGGATACCAATGGTTTTAGAAAGTTTCATTCGATGTCAATCTCACTCAAGGAAATGTCAAAGTAAAGCTGTACGGGTTGTTCACATATCATATGAGAAGCAATTCTCTCAAAACAGATGCTTTGTACACATAAATACTTGTGTATAAATGTTCATTACTAACCTTTATATGAACATGATTTGATTATAACTGCAGATCAAAGATGCGAAATAGCCTACTGTAACGTCTGCAATATGAACACATACAGACCCTTACAGTCTCCGATATGTTACCAATTACAGTAAAACTACACACAGCATACATTTAGTCTTTATTTGCGTTCAAAAACAACACTAAATATAGCCCACAAACCTCTCATCTGCATCTTTATTCTTTGCCAGCACATGTAACCTCTGTTAGAGAGTAATTCCGTCATTCCTGAGTTCATAACAGTCCAAAAGGCGATGATAATAGTTAAACATGGCAGTTTGTTTATGTTTTAGGTTGCTGAAAGAATCATTTGCTCCTTTGTTTTTTCCGGCTTCTCCTTTGTTTTTTTTGCGCTTCACTCTCACGTTTGTCAGTTTCTGAAAGGATCGGATGTCAGAAGCACTTCAATAATCAGGCACACATTACTATCATCAGCTAAAGAAGTTCGTTATTTCAAATATAGACACGTGGCAAGCTCTGTGGAGAAAGTGAAACTGCTCGCACTTTTAGACGGGCTCGTAAAACAACAACAGGACATGGCAGATTTTGTTCTTCTTAACTTTATGGCTGTTCATCAAGATGACAACAAGGTTTGTTTGAGCTCAGGTCGACTATGGCTTGTTATTATATGTATATATTATTACGGTGTAATAAAACGGCTGTGTTTTTAAAAATGGTGATTCCTTTGTTTTTTTATTCTCCTGCTTGCAACGAGTGTCGTATCTCTGTTAACCAATATCGTTCAGCTGCACGTCTAGCTCCGCCTTTTGGTACCCTTTTGTCAAGCTAGGTATCCTTTGCAAAGGGTACTCAAAAAGTGGTACAGTACGGTTCGCTTTTTGGTACCCTTTGACAGTGGAAACGGCCTTAAAAGCATATCGAACCATACTATACTAGTCAGTGGAAACGGGCCATTTGTCACGGTTTGGTGTAGGGGAAAAGGAGCGAGGACTCAAACGCAGGGAAAAATGGGTATTTATTAATAATTAAATAAAACAAACAGGAAAATAAACAACCCCGAGGGGGAAAACATTAACAAAACAAATACACACACAAACTTGGCTGGGCTGGCAAGACAGGAGCAGGAACACGGAGAAGAATAGAAAGACTGGACAAGGCGATGAACGATGACGAACTGGCACAGGACAGCAGACATGAGGAGATTATATACAAGCATAAATTAACACAAACAGGTGAACATGATAAACTAATAATGGGTTAACAAGGAGGGTAGGGCTAGACAATACAAGACTAGAACACGACACAGACACACAAGCACGCGGCGCATGTAAACATGAGTCACGTGCTAAACACAACACCAACAGAAGACTGAACGCGAGACACGAGCACACGATAGATGAAAACATCTTACCGTGCGCTCACACATAAGCAACGCGCATGCTTCATCTCAGCGCCAACCGAAACCAAAACCAACCAGACTGAGACGCTGAGAATGAAACAGAGCGATGCAGACAGAACAAAACACAAACACGAGTACGCGCACGTCACAAGCGCATGCAGACCATACGCATCAAGCGGGAGCGCGCACGGTCTGCACGCACCAACGACGGCGCGCACACAGAGACGCACACAATGACAGAACACAAGTGCCCGACCCGAGAAAACTCGAGCCGAGCACAACAGGGCATGACAAGACAGAGCTAGTGTCCGGACTCTGCCACCAAACGAGAATTTACAAGACCAAAAAGTGGCAGAACCCTGACACCATTAAGGCACATTGCCCTCCTGTGAATTTTTTTTCTATTTCAAATATTGCCCAAATGATTATGGTTTAATGGTTATGGATTAATGGTTTAACAGAGCAAAGCATTGTTCACAGTATTTCCTATAATAGTTTTTCGTCTGGAGAAAGTCTTATTTGTTTTATTTCGGCAAGAATAAAAGCAGTTTTTTAAAAAAACATTTTAAGGTCAACATTATTTGCCCTCTTGAGCAATAATTAATAACCGATTCACCATTAAGCCAAAGGGTATGTTTTTAACTGATTAATGGTATTAGTTAAACGATAAAAAAATACTATTATAAGTTTTTTTTATTGGCTTCATAAATTTGCAACACATATTTGTTAACTCGCGGGATGGTAACCCGTGCAACCACATGTGCCTACAGACATATTTTGCTAAAGAAGCAAAATGAGAGCAGAATATTGCTGGTTACAGTTTGACACAGTTGATGCCGCGTCATAAACATCTCTGTTTATTTGCACAATTAAAGAAAGAAGCCACAAAACAAAACTTTTTCAAATGTGCTCTGCTTTAAAAACAAGCCAGCCACAAGTCAGAGCGTTGGGACATTCTCTCTATCAGAGTGTGCTCCGGCACTGCTCATAAACACAACAAATAAGCTATAGTTGTGATGATTTAGTGTACAACCAACAAACCAACCTTTTTTCCATTTGGAAAATTAGTTATTAATAGCTCTTATAAAATGTCAATTTTTTAAATATCCTACATAATCTACAAATCAAACAAATCCAAAGATCTTAATTTATGTATAATAATAACTCCGCACTAAACTGAGGCTTACATTTTATAAATTATAAAACATGTTTGCAAATTGATGCAATATCATATGTAAACAACAAAATTGTTATATGCTATAGTAGCCTATACTTTACAAAAAGTCAAAATATGAGCCTCGTCATTGTCTTTCATCACACACAGCATGCGCACATGAACCGCGAGTGAGAGGAAATGAAACCACACAAGCTCTAAGGTAAAATCAGATGCATAAGACATGATCTTTAAAACAATGACTTCTATTATAAATGTTGACAGAGGTTTGTGATATAAGAACAGCAGCGAAGCATTAACCCTTTAACTGCCTACTTTACCAAACAGTTGACCATGTTTGGACTGTGTTAATAATGGCTTACACACACAGCATTGTTGGTTTACAAAAAAAAAAAAAATCAAGCAAACATAATCCTGTTGCTCTACTAAACTTGATTTTGGTTTTATTGTAAAAAAAAACCCAAGAAAACATGTTAAATGAGAATCTGAAATATTTTATGGCACGCTTCAAAAAATAAGGGTGATTTAGTATTTGAAAAAAAATTTTTTGATTATGATATTAAATAAATAGCTCTTACACTTCAAATTTTCTCATTTTCATATGTATTAATTCCGGTACTTTTACCATAAACCGATATATCAACCATTTGGTAGAGGTTGATATTTTAGAAATTATGGGATGTGTTGAAAAAAAAAAATGCGAGTGTGTTAACTAGTGACAGTAGGAGTTAAGAAATGCAATCCAATTTTTTTTTCTTGGTGGGGCACTAAAAGGGTTAATTAAATTAATATTTTTGAGTGATTGATTTAAGGTAGCCTGATATTTTTATTTGACGGAAGAAACAAAAAAAGCATATTATTGGAAAAAACAGCCTGTGCCGGTTCTTAAAAAGGATTCAGTCAATGTTTTTCATTTTTGTAATCTAAGTTTGTCTTTTAAGTGAAAAATATCTAGAGCAGGACTATTTATTAAGGATGCACCGATCGATCGGCCGGAGACCAAACATAAACAGTAGTTTATAGGCCTATTTCCTTTTACTAAAGTAGAAATAGATTTATAGATGTGCATTTTAACTTCTTATGCATCAAATACGCCCTCCAAACTTTTTCTTGATTGAGACATGTTGAATTTATCCATCATTTGCAGTGTTTCTAAATTGCATGGTTAATTATTTCTTACCATTTTTAAAAAAAGTTTTATCTATTATTTTCTGTAAAGCTGCTTCTGACCATGACATGTCCACACTAAATGGTTATAAGAGACGTGTTTAAGTGATGCAGCATTCTTAATTTATTCTCTTAGGTAAGGAGAAAACTCCACTTAAGTCAACTTATAGGGAAAATGTGCTTAATGCATTATAAAGCTTGAAGCATCAGAATCGGTAATCGATATCGGCCTATCACAATGACAAAGAATCGGTACTCTGTATTGGCTGCAAAAATCCTGATCGGAACATCCCTAATATTTATTTCATTCTTTTTTCGATGCTGTTGGAAACACTGCAGGTGCGTGAAGATGCTCTGTTATGTTCTGTTCTGTAACCTAATTAACCTAGTTAAGCCTTTAAATGTCACATTAAGCTGAATACTAGAAATCTTGAAAACTATCCAGTCAAATATGATGTATTTTCAACAATTTTCAAAAATCTTTTTAACCATCAGTTTTGCTTCAAAAGACAAAAGATGATGCATGAATCTATAATAACAATAATCAATCGAAAGCGAAAGATAAACAGAGAAAAAAGATAGAGAGCAAAATAAAAGTAAAAGAGAGAGCACAAGTGAGAGAGAGAGAGAAAAGAAAGAGACCATGCAAGTGAGAAAGCAAAAAAAGAAAGAGAGAAAAGAGAGAGAGAGCTGTCAAGACTTAATCAAGGTGCTGTGGGCTGAAGAGTGGGCGAAGCCAATGAGTAACATCACTCAAGAGAAAGAGAAAGAGAGAGAGAGAGCGGATGGAGGAAAAAGAAAGAGTGAACAGAAACCCTTCATGAGCTCCTGGCCTGCAGAAAGCAATCCTCCTGATACTGCACTTACTGCTGAGTGAACTTATCGAAAACACTAAAGACTGATAAACGTCTGCGAGTCTTCATCCATCCACCTGTTCACACTGACCTCACCAGACTCAGTGTTCAGGACAAAAACTGAGGAGCAGGGGTGGAAATCCTATTGTATTCCCACAATATGATACTATTGTGATACAATAGTATTGTGATTAGGCATGCGACGATAACCGGTTTCTAGGTTTACCATGGTTTGGAAAAGTCAAGGTTTTAAAACCACTCAAGGTTTCTGTTCTACCGAATGTACGGTATATGTACTGTATTTTTTAAGAAATATAAAACACAAAAAAATGCTTAATGAAAACGGCAAGATGTGCACACATTTTAAGAATGTGCATAAAAAAATGGGAGTAACATTTTATCTGATCAGAAAAAATGCACATAAACTACGATGGAAAGACATTTACTAAATAAATTGCAGCATCAAAAAGTCAAGAAACTTAGGCTGCATTTACACTGCACGCTTCAAGTGACTCAATTCAGATTTTTTTCTCCCATGTGGCACAGATTGCATATGATCAACGTACGCGTAACGTACGCATCACATGGGTTCAGATTTACTTAAATCAGATTCAGGCCTTGTTCACATGTGAAAATGTATCCGATATGAATCGGATCCGTGCCCTCGTGTCTGCAGTGTAAGCAGGTAGATCGGATTTACACCCGTCAATGTGAGTCGCGCATCATTAAAACCATAGCAAATGACGTCAACTCTGACGCTTTCCTTTCAGAACAGACTTCAGCAGAGTCACAAAACTTAAACCTCATACAGGAGGACTAAAAAAAAGCTTTTATATTGTCATGTAGCACAAGTATTTAAGCATGTTAACAAGAGAGCGAGAGCGCAATATCCACCACGTAACTAATATAAACTAATATAAAACTATTGCATACATCACGTGCATAAATCACGTCATGGACATTACATTAAGACGCCTACTGGTTTAAAAAGGCCTAGATAAAAAGAAGATGGACAAATGAGAACTTTTCTGTCATAACCTATACAGTAGTAAAACAACTTGTCAAAAAGGAATTTTCAAAAAAGGAAAAATCAAACCCTGCGAACCGATTAAAAACAGGTTCTTTTATTATCAGCTGTCAGTCAGCGCCCACACTTTTTTTTCTGGTCATTGCACCTTTGCCCTGTGCTGTGCAGACAATCGGATACAAGTCACTTTTAAAAGATGATGTAAGCAGGTCATCAAAAATAAAATCACATACAGCCACAAAATCGGAATTGACCATCAAGATCTGCAGTGCAAATGCAGCCTTAGTTTTCGACAGATCATGATCAGATAAAAATGTGCATGATGGGATGCATTAATGCATAAACCAGCATTTCCAGCACATTGTGAAACATCTGAAATGTTGTTTTGGCCATTTCTCAAACGCCTCAGCTGTCAGTCCGTCATCACAGTGCTTCAGTATTATTATTCCCTCCAGAATTGTCTTGAGCATCTGTCTGTGCTCCCAAAGAGCATCTCACGCCTCCAAAAGACACCACATTCACTGCGTTCATTGTGTTTCGTCTTCGTCTTATGAGGCGCAACTCATTTATTAGAAAAGAAAAACACCACAGTGGCAAATCCCAATGCACTAAACTACACTTCTCTGACTGATATATGCTCCAGTTTAGCAGGAAGTGATGATTATGTTCTCTTTGACTCAATGGAAACGATGCTTTATTCACAAATGTTTTTGCATAATATTCCAGTTTTGCGCACAAGTCTAATTCGCATCTTTAGATGGAAACATAGCTACTATAATGGAAAATCTCACCTCTCATTATATGCCGGACGACTTTGACGGATCCTCCTCTGAGATTGAGGATCTGATGGACTCTCTGCTGTAGCTGCAGATAAAACACACGGTTCAGTATTAAAGTGTTGGTCTTCAGCTGAATGTTTATTTATTTATTATTTATTTATTGCCACATCAGCAACTTATGGCTATTTCATGGCAAAATGGATATACATAAAATATTACATGATAAAAACAAATTTGCATTACAATAAAAATTGACTTAGATAAATATATAAAATATAAATAAATAAAATTCACACAAAAATATACTCAGTTAAATATGATTTTTTAGTTCAATTTTTGATAAATAATTTAAGATTTTTCCTGGTGGTACCTTCAGCTGAACGAAATGAAGCGGCTGGCGAGTACTCTACCTGAGGAACTCCAGCGGCACAGATCTCCACCATAATATAACAGAGTAGCTGAAGAACGAAGAGTCCAGCGTCCAGACGCCGCAGGTAAAACTCATCATCCATCGCATCATCTAGGATCTCACCACGGCGCACCATATCCTGAGACACAGAGAGCATATTTAAAGTACAGATAAAATCAAAACTGACCATATTGATTTTGTTAGCTGACATTACTAGTTTTCTGGTGAACAATTAATCCGTGCGTGTCAAATCTCAGATTAGGTCTGTCTGAGGTAGTGGGTGGGGTTAACATACATAACCACGCCCCTCCAGCTGTCAGTTTTGACAACAAACAGAAATGGTGAGCAGGAGAAGTCTGTTAGGTTATCAGGTTGTCTGTTAGGTTGTCATCAGTTCACCAAACTCACTGCTGTTTACTGAGTGTAACCACAGATACAGGGACACTGGAGCGTTTTAAAGCCAAGATTCATCAGCAGATCGAAGTGTTAGGTTGTAATAACTCTTCCCACACCCTTTTTCCCATCTTTCTGAATGAAATGCCTACTTAACTACATCTAATCAGCTCACAGTAGAAAAAACAAGCCACGCCCACTGTTTTCTCATTTGATATTCGGTTTCTCAAGGAACTGCATCACAATACAAAAAAAAAAAAAAAATGAATAAAAAACAGTCACAGCTTCCAGTTCATGTGGACTTTAAGAAATTAATGATGACAGGCATTATTTTCTAACTGATTATATCCATTATTGACAAACTTATTGACTGCCAACATTTGCCTCTAAAAACCGGGGAGATGGGGGGAGGGGTGTAAGGGGATGAGGTGTCTGATTAACACAGTTGAGAACCAGACTATACACACAGCTGCGATAAGGGGTTACAGACTGTACCAAAAAGCTACGGCCCTGATGGGGGGGGGTGTGCTGCAGTTCTTACTTTTTATTTCATATATTAAGTTTTTAGTTAAGATACTCCTTAACTATTCCGCATAAATCTGCAGATTTTTAACACAATTCTGCGCAGAAATAGCAGAAAATGTCTGCAGATTCCGTCTGGCCCTACCAATTAGTCACATGATAATAAATGACAAAAAAAAAAAGCATGCTGACTCGCAGATAAAACCACAAGGAGTGATGTAAATAAGTCTGAATTTAAACTAATTTAAACCAAACCTTATGAAAAATCTCAACATTAAACAATGTTACAATATTTTTTTTTTAAATTAAAGTCACATTAATAGGTCAAAAACGGGGGCTATAAAACCGATTTGCTTATTTATTTGTTTGTTTTTTACAGATTTTTTTGGGGTTGTCGAGTCTCCAAAGTGTCTGGCAACGTTTTTTTGCAATGACACCAACATTAACCTTAAAATCAAAAAAGTGTGATCGCTTACAATGCTCTATATAGCAAATGATAATGAAATTCATGTTAAACAGCATTTATTCTAGTTATCCTACTTACTTTTTATCTTTGTCATGATGACAGCACATAATATTTGACTAGATATTTTTCAAGACACTAGTATTCAGCCTAAACGGACATTTAAAGGCATAACTAGGGTAATTTAGGCTAATTAGGCAAGTCATTGGACAACAGTGGTTTGTTCTGCAGACAATCGCAAATAAATATTGCTTAAGGGGGCTAATAATATTGACCTTAAAATGGGTTTAAAACAATTAAAAACTGCTTTTATTCTAGCCGAAATAAAACAAATAAGACTTTCTCCAGAAGAAAAAATATTATAGGAAATACTGTGAAGAATTCCTGAATCTGTTAAACAACATTTGGGAAATATTTGACAAAAGAAAACAAAAATTCACAGGAGGGCCTAGATAAATGCATGCTGATTCCCAAATGAAAGCCCGTGCAGTGATGTAAATAGTCCATCTTCAGCATGTTCAGGCTCTGGATAATAACACTGGAATTCTCAGATCGCTTTTAAAAGTCTGAATTTCCACCGATTTTTCCCAGCACCTGCAGTCGAAATCTAAAGGGACAAAGACGTGTGGCATTTGTTGAGCAGCATAATTGCGGCGATTGACACCGGCCGCTCTCTGGGGGATTGAAATCTTTCGGAGCATAAAAACGCTGGCATGCGCGTGTGTGAAAAGGCTGGCCAACAC
>LR812541.1:51841580-51869080 GCA_903798195.1 Danio kyathit
TCAAGCTCAACTCCCAGTCCTACTGCCAGTTTCTAGAAGACACCTTCTTCAAGCAGTGGTACAGGAAGAAGTCTGCATCCTTCAAGAAAAACATGATTTTCATGCAGGGCAATGCTCCATCACACGCGTCCAAGTACTCCACAGCGTGGCTGGCAAGAAAGGGTCTAAAAGAAAAACTAATGACATGGCCTCCTTGTTCACCTGACTGAACCCCTTAGAGAACCTGTGGTCCATCATCAAATGTGAGATTTACAAGGAGGGAAAACAGTACACCTCTCTGAACAGTGTCTGGGAGGCTGTGGTTGCTGCTGCACGCAATGTTGATGGTGAACAGATCAAAACACTGACAGAATCCATGGATGGCAGGCTTTTGAGTGTCCTTGCAAAGAAAGGTGGCTATATTGGTCACTGATTTGTTTTTGTTTTTGAATGTCAGAAATGTATATTTGTGAATGTTGAGATGTTATATTTGTTTCACTGGTGAAAATAAATAATTGAAATGGCTATATATTTGTTTTTTTTTAAGTTGCCTAATAATTCTGCACAGTAATAGTCACTATCCCTTTAACCATTGTGCATTGTTCAAATTTACTCCCCTTTGGTTATGTTGGGGGCTGTTTTTGCCCCATTGACTTCCATTATAAGCACATTTTCTGATTGCAAAGCCCTGACACCATAAAATCTGTATAAAGTTTTTGATTTTTAGTGGTTTTCCCCGTTAAGAGGAGGTACAATTTGCATTTTTTACTATTGATCATCAGTTGCAGTGCAAAAAAGCTTAGTATCCGGCTTTTATACGCAATATGCTTTGTGTGTGTAAGATAGACATTTGCACCATATCTTGATAAGTCTGAGAAAATCAAAATAAGCACTGTCACAGTAAGTGTATTTCTGCACACATACTATAATCTGCTGTTTTACATCACTGAACTCCATATTAAAGACAGAAACTGTTTAACACAGGCCTATCTAAAGGGTTAATGCTGACAACTGATGATCTACAGTACAAATGACAAATTTGACCTCTTCCCAACACTGAAAACCAAGAATCAAGAATGCATGATTATATGCTGTCATGGCTTTGCAATCAAAATATGTGAATATAATGGAAGTCAATGGGGCAAAAACAGCCACCAACATAACGAACGGGGAGTCGATCTGAACAATACACAAGGATCAATAAAACCAGTATTAATAGTGAGATTGATCCTTAAACTACAGCCTTACTGAATCATTTCATATATTTTAATAACGAATGTAACATTGATTTGAACATTGACACTCCAACATGACGTTCATTATGGCTGTGCGCTGTATTTCAGTCTCGTGCATGTGTTATCGGAGGTTCGTTACAGTGGTACAGCCTTCGGCAACTCAATTACATCACTGCAAATAACAAGCGGCATCACCTCGGGGGAAAGAACAGAGTGATTTTTAGTCACTTCCTGTTGGAGAACCGCAGGCTGGCACAGGTGTTAATATGACAGGCAGAACAAAGCGGCGCCGGGACCTGTGATTGAGTCTCACGGGACGCGCACAGACTAAATTAATCCCAGCACACCCTGCCAGCACTTCCTCCGCCGATGCTTTTGAGATTTCCATGACTCTGCGGCAAACAAAAAAAGCAGATCTAAAGGCGGAGGGGTTTTTATTTTTTTTTATGGGGGTCCGTGTTTAGGAAATGCAATTCGCTGAGAATTTGTAGCTGTCATTAGGCAGTAAAAGCAGGCGAGACAGGTTCACATGCGCTGACAGCACTCCGAGGCGTTTTTAAACAAGGGCTCCGCTACGGGTGATATACTTTTATAGCAGCCCGAGGAAGCGGAGAGAACGCGGATCCATCTGGAGGGAGAGAGAGGAAACAAGAGCAGACATTTCCACACTCATATTCCTGTCACTGCTTCTGAAAGACGATTTATAGAGCTCTGAAGAAGATGCAGAGGAGGGAGAGGGAGAGATCAGGTGGATGGCAAACACACACACACACACATGTATACAGTCACACTCAGATCCACTCGCACACGCACTTTCATATGGACAAGCACAAACGTGCACGCACACATGCACAGTGGGTACACACGTGTAGAAACACATCCTTATAGACACACACATGCATATAGACAGACACACATATACACTCACCGGCCACTTTATTAGGTACACTTGTCCAACTGCTAAACTGCAAAATTGGACAATGAGTCTCCATTTCTCCTGCCACATTCGGATGGTCGGGTCAGAATTTGGCATCAACAACATGAAAGCATGGATCCATCCTGCCTTGTATCAATGGTTGGTGGTGTAGTGTAATGTGGGGGATATTATCTTGGCACACTTTGGGCTCATTAGTACCAATTGAGCATGGTGTCAACGCCACAGCCTACCTGAGTAGTGTTGCTGACCATGTCCATCCCTTTATGACCACAGTGTACACATCTTTTGATATCTACTTCCAGCAGCATAACGCACCATGTCATAAAGCGTGAATCATCACAGACTGGTTTCTTGAACATGACAATGAGTTCACTGTACTCAAATGGCCTCAACAGTCACCAGTTCTCAATCCAATAGAGCACGTTTGGGATGTGGTGGAAGGGGAGATTCGCATCCTGGATGTGCAACTGCGTGATGCTATCATGCCAATATGGAGCAAAATCTGAGGAATATTTCCAGTACCTTGTTGAATCTTTGCCACAAAGGATTAAGGCAGATCTGAAGGCAAAAGGTGGTCCAACCCAGTACTAGTAAGGTGTACCTAATAAAGTGGCCGGTGAGTGTATAGACATGTGCATAAACAAACACACAAAAATAGACAAATAAACATTCAAATATACAGATTTATATAAACAGACACAAACTCAGACACACACATATATAAATACACACACAGAAACAAATACATACAGACAGTCAAACACACATGCAAATAGACACACACATGCATAGACAAACACACTCACAGTACATATAGATAGACATGCACACACACAGAAACCCACACACATAGACAATCAAAAACTGACACACTCAGAAACACACACACACTCAGACACACACAAAATATGCAAAATAACAAATGCTTTACATATGTAAAAACGAAACTAAAATAGAGGATTTATCATCCTAAAGACACAAAACCTTTAAACAACATCATTAAATGTGTTCAGAAGGGGCATACAGATATTTCACAGCCAGTCAATCCTGACACATCCCTGAAAACATCTTAAACACACACACACATTAGGATGGATGAGAGACAGCCTGCAGGAGTTCACATCAGTGCCCAGATCACATCCACAACACACATGCCAATATCCCTCCGGCACACACACCTGCTATAATCACACATGTGCACAGCACGCACAGAACACAGTGGACTTTCACACTTACACACACACACACACACACACACATGCTGGCTAATGCAATAGTTACACAATATGGAATAATAATCCCAACCTGCCAATTATCATCAATTAACATCTGCCTTTAATCATGCGCATGTTAATTAATGCTGGCTGAGACCCCACATCTTATATAACAGACTTACGCTTCTGATTGGATGAGGCATGATGGGAGAGGCGCTAAAAAGCTTTGAAACGCACACCTGCGAGTTCAGTTCTGCGTTAATGAGTCCTTATGTAATGAGTCGCACCAACATCTGCATTCACACTCAATAGAATAACGAAGATATATTCAATTAACAGGCAGTAATTAACCGCAGTAGGAATACTGTGAGTGCACACCAATCAGATTAATACAAACTATTATTATTAAATATTATCATGTTGGAATATATATATATATATATATATATATATATATATATATATATATATATATATATATATATATATATATATATATATATATATATATATATAAATAATTCAATATAGATGGCTCAGTGGTTAACACAATCACCTCGCAGCAAGAAGGTCGCTGGTTCGAGCTCCGACTGGGTCAGTTGGCATTTCTGTGTGCATGTTCTTCCCGTGTTGGTGTGGGTTTCCTCCGGGTGCTCCGGTTTCCCCCACAGTCCAATCACATTCGCTATAGGGGCATTGATTATCTAAATTGGCCATGGTGTATGAGTGTGTGTGTGTGTGTGTGTGTGTGTGTGTGTGTGTGTGTGTGTGTGTGTGTGTGTGTGTGTGTGTGTGTGTGTGTGTGTGTGTGTGTGTGTATGGATGTTTCCCAGTACTGGGATAAGGCTGGAAGTGAATGCGCTGCGTAAAACATATGCTGGAATAGTTGGTGGTTCATTCAGCGGTAGCGACCCCTGATAAACATGGGACAAAGCCGAAAAAAAGTAAATATGAACAATATTAATATTGTTAGTAATAGTACTAAGATCAGTAATATCAGTCCTTTAAAATAATTATCACAATTTACAATTAATACAATTATACACTCTTGTGGTATACTTCAATAATAAGCTGCTATGAATAAAATAATTTGCTAAATAATAATAATATCAAATTATCAATTAATGCAATATAATCATATTTTCATATTATTATGCATGTTATCATCCTCAAAAACAATAATAAATATTTTTTTTAAATAATATTAGTGATAACATTTTAAAAGTGATACAAAATACAATCAAAATTACTATTATTATTATTAATTATAATACATAAAATTACTATTACTACTACTATTACTAATAATAATATGCTGATTAATAATAATAATAATCTTCATCAACTCTGAAAACTGGCCTGAAAGTTTAAATTTACTAGAACTTCTATGTTTAGCTGCTTTGACACAATCTATAGGGTGGGCCATTTATATAGATACACCTTAATAAATGGGAATGGTTTCCTGAATACAGTTTCCTGAAAGGTGGATTGGTCGTCGTGGGCCAGTTGAATGGCCCCCAAAGTCTCCCGATCTAACCCTCTTAGACTTTTATCTTTGGGGTCATCTGAAGGCAATTGTCTATGTAATTTATTAAGGTGTATTCATATAAATGGCCCACCCTGTACATTGTAAAAGCGCTAGAGAAATAAATATGAATTGAATTACTACTAATAATAATATGACTACTACTAATATGATGATTAATAATAACAAAAGTTTTAACATATGAATTACAGCATCTGTATTGAATAATTTGTTAGGAATATTAATAAGATTATTAAAACATATGCAATATCATATATCATATGCACACAAAGCCACTACACTATTAAACTATACTATTATTGTTAGCAATTGATTGATAACAATAAGAAAAAAAACAAAAACTAAACTCTAGAACTTGTCTCGATATGATTATGCAAATGCTTTGCATTAGCATATACACTCACAGGCCACTTTATTAGGTACACCTGTCTAACTGCTCGTTAACACAAGTTTCTAATCAGCCAATCACATTGCAGCAACCCAATGCATTTAAGCATGTAGACATGGGCTGTTTCTCAATTCCAAGAACGCAGAGAACGGACTTGCGTTCTTGTGGAGACCGGTCTTGCCAGGTGTCCTCGGAAGAACGAACTCGGGAGACCACGAGAACAGAGAACGCGTCCTGTGAGAAATGAGATGATGCGTCCTTCCTGATGGTCACGTGACCTTCACACATCTTTAACCAAAAATTATTTAAACATTACAGCATTCATACAACGATTTATTGTTTTTCCCCTTTTCACAATATATACTATGCATGAAGACCTTACAAATATACGTTGCACAATACAAATAAAAAGATTTTAATAGGAATTTCAGCAAATAAACACCCTTAATGTGTTTATACCTTTATTAAGATTTTCATGGTAATGTTTATATTTACTGTTTCATTTAGAGAAACTCCTGAGATAAATAAGTGATATCTCTGAACTTTAATAATAAACCTATATAAAATGCTGCGCTTCCCATCTCTAGTCGCAACGACTTCTGGGACTTCTAGAGCAAGTTCGGTGCTCAAGTCTGCATCGGTGCGTCCTCGATATCAAGAACACATCCGGGAAGTTTCACGCGTCCTCTGTTCTTGCGGTCTTGAGTATTGGAACTGAACTTTGGCAGTTGATGATGACGTTACACGAGAACACGAAGACGCAAGACCGTTGAAGAACGCATATTGAAAAACAGCCATAGTCAAGACGAACTGCTGCAGTTCAAACAGAGCATCAAAATGGGGAAGAAAGATGATTTAAGTGACTTTGAACGTGGCATGGTTGTTGGTGCCAGACGGACTGGTCTGAGTATTTCTGGTGGTGGTGAAATGGTGTGGGGGATATTTTCTTGGCACTCTTTGGGCTCATTAGTACCAATTGAGCATCGTGTCAACACCACAGCCTACCTGAGTATTGTTGCTGACCATGTCCATCCCTTTATGACCACAGTGTTTTCATCTTCTGATGGCTACTTCCAGCAGGATAACGCGCCATGTCATAAAGCGTGAATCCTCTCAGACTGGTTTCTTGAACATGACAAAGAGTTCACTGTACTCAAATAGCCTCCACAGTCACCAGAGCTCAATCCAATTGAGCACCTTTGGGATGTGGTGGAAGGGGAGATTCACATCATGGATGTGCAGCCGACAAATCTGCAGCAACTGCATGATGCTGTCATGTCAATATGGAGAAAAATCTCTGAGGAATATTTCCAGTACCTTGTTGAATCTGTGCCACAAAGGATTGAGGCAGTTCTGAAGGCAAAATGGGGTCCAACCCCGTACTAGTAAGGTGTACCTAATAAAGTGGCCAGTGAGTGTATGCTATAATATAATGTCATCCAAATGTTTATGCCTATTTAATCAATGCAGAACTGAAAATTCTACAAAAATTTTACAAAAGCATGATTTAGTTTCGCATATAAAATATTGCATATATTTTATAATACTGATTCCATTATTATTATTATTATTATTATTATTATTAAGACACAAAGCATGAATCAAATAAGTTCTGGAGAGCGCCCCAGCTGAAGTGTTTGGATCAGTATGCAGTATGTCGTCTGAGACGCACCATGAAGAAACACCTAACCCAATGATGAGGTGTGTGTTTGTGTTTGCGGAGCAGCGACGACGCTGATGAAAGTATGTGTATGTGTGTTGCTGTAAGAGTTGACCAGCGCTGAGCTTTTACACAGCAGTGTGTGGAGTGTCCGACCTGCAGATTCACAGCCATGTCGAGTCTGGTAGGTCTGCTCTTTATCTGCACACACAGATCTGCCCTCGCCCAGGAGATTCTGCCAGTCATATGTGTGTGTGTGTGTGTGAATCTTACGTGCTTCTCTCCTTCGATCCTCTTGTCTGCGAGCTGAACCGCTTCCAGGTACTTAAAATGCAGCTCCATGAGTCTGTCAACCTGCAGAGAGAGAGGAAGAGAGAGAGAGAGAGAGAGAGAGAGAGAGAGAGGTGAGATTCACATGAAATATATACGACTAAGTTTATAAGTGTATATGTATTTTAAAGCTTGTATATAATGCTGTCAAACGATTAATCACATCCAAGACAGAAGTTTTTATTTACATATCTGTATTTACATGTATATTTACAAGTGTATATATATATATACATTATATATTCAATTTCTGTTTAATGGGGAGAAGATTTTCTCAGCACATTTCTAATCATAATAGTTTTAATAACTCTTTTCTAATAACTCAATTATTTTATCTTTGCCATGATGACAGTAAATAATATTTGACTAGATATTTTTCAGGACACTTCTATACTGCTTAACTAGGTTAACTAGGTTAATTAGGTTAACTAGGCAGGTTAGGGTAATTAGGCAAGTTATTGTATAACGATGGTTTGTTCCGTAGACTATCGAAAAAAAATGTAGCTTATAGGGGCTAATAATATTGTCTATAAAATGGTGTTTCAAAAATTAAAAACTGCTTTTATTCTAGTCGAAATAAAACAAATAAGACTTTCTCCAGAAGAAAAAAATATTATCAGACATACTGTGAAAATTTCCTTGCTCTGTTAAACATAATTTGGGAAATATTTAAAAAAGAATAAAAAATTCAAAAGGGGTCTAATAATTTTGACTTGTACAACTGACAACTAAGATCACATTTGTACGCATATGACAACTGTATCGCATTTTTACAACATTACTACTGTATGTATGTATATATATATATATATATATATATATATATATATATATATATATATATATATATATATATATATATATATATATATATATATATATATATATATACACACATACACAGGCAGTGCAGATTTATTAGGCAAATGAGTATTTTGACCACATCATCCTCTTTATGCATGTTGTCTTACTCCAAGCTGTATAGGCTCGAAAGCCTACTACCAATTAAGCATATTAGGTAATGTGCATCTCTGTAATGAGAAGGGGTGTGGTCTAATGACATCAACACCCTATATCAGGTGTGCATAATTATTAGGCAACTTCCTTTCCTTTGGCAAAATAGGTCAAAAGAAGGACTTGACAGGCTCCGAAAAGTCAAAAATAGTGAGATATCTTGCAGAGGGATGCAGCACTCTTAAAATTGCCAAGCTTCTGAAGCGTGATCATCGAACAATCAAGCGTTTCATTCAAAATAGTCAACAGGGTCGCAAGCGTGTGGAAACACCAAGGCACAAAATAACTGCCCATGAACTGAGAAAAGTCAAGCGTGCAGCTGCCAAGATGCCACTTGCCACCAGTTTTGCCATATTTCAGAGCTGCAACATCACTGGAGTGCCCAAAAGCACAAGGTGTGCAATACTCAGAGACATGGCCAAGGTAAGAAAGGCTGAAAAACGACCACCACTGAACAAGACACACAAGCTGAAACGTCAAGACTGGGCCAAGAAATATCTCAAGACTGATTTTTCTAAGGTTTTATGAACTGATGAAATGAGAGTGAGTCTTGATGGGCCCGTGGCTGGATCGGTAAAGGGCAGAGAGCTCCAGTCCGACTCAGACGCCAGCAAGGTGGAGGTGGAGTACTGGTTTGGGCTGGTATCATCAAAGATGAGCTTGTGGGGCCTTTTCGGGTTGAGGATGGAGTCAAGCTCAACTCCCAGTCCTACTGCCAGTTTCTGGAAGACCCCTTCTTCAAGCAGTGGTACAGGAAGAAGTCTGCATCCTTCAAGAAAAACATGATTTTCATGCAGGACAATGCTCCATCACACGCGTCCAAGTACTCCACAGCGTGGCTGGCAAGAAAGGGTCTAAAAGAAGAAAAACTAATGACATGGCCTCCTTGTTCACCTGACTGAACCCCATAGAGAACCTGTGGTCCATCATCAAATGTGAGATTTACAAGGAGGGAAAACAGTACACCTCTCTGAACAGTGTCTGGGAGGCTGTGGTTGCTGCTGCACGCAATGTTGATGGTGAACAGATCAAAACACTGACAGAATCCATGGATGGCAGGCTTTTGAGTGTCCTTGCAAAGAAAGGTGGCTATATTGGTCACTGATTTGTTTTTGTTTTGTTTTTGAATGTCAGAAATGTATATTTGTGAATGTTGAGATGTTATATTGGTTTCACTGGTGAAAATAAATAATTGAAATGGGTATATATTTGTTTTTTGTTAAGTTGCCTAATAATTCTGCACAGTAATAGTCACCTGCACACACAGATATCCTCCTAAAATAGCGAAAACTAAAAACAAACTAAAAACTACTTCCAAAAATATTCAGCTTTGATATTAATGAGTTTTTGGGGTTCATTGAGAACATGGTTGTTGTTCAATCATAAAATTAATCCTCAAAAATACAACTTGCCTAATAATTCTGCACTCCCTGTATATTATTTAAATTCCAGGATTTTTTATTGAATAAAAAGTGTATGTATACAGCAGTATTTTGCTTGTTTTGCACATTATTTAAAGGGCACCTATGGTGAAAAATCTACTTTTTAAGTTGTTTGGACAGACATATGTGTAGGTATAGTATAGCGATGTCCCCAAAGAAACCCCCCTGCTCTATTTTTAGATGTAAGGCTCATTGGGCTCAACACAAGATCAACATTCACTACGTTATCGCTCTCCTCGGAGCCAGTGTTTGTAACTAGGTGGGTTTGCATACATGTGTACTTTTCATTACGTCTTTCTTAAATTTCAGCTGTTTGCATTTCTCAGCCCAGCCATGACTTAGGACACAGTTTCATTTTAAATAACATGCGAATGTGCGCGTCTGGTGTGCTGTGTCGTGGCTCTGAGCGCCACGCAGCGGCATGCATTTCTGGATTGAACTGCCATGGATGAACTGTCATGTGCGCGCCGTGTCGTGGCACATCCGGTGTGTGATGCCCTTCAGTCAAAGTTAATTCAGTGTGCTTGGTTATTAGTCTCGGTGTACAAGCTCTGAGCTTTAAACTAGCACACAGTTGGCTGTAAAACTATACAAAGACACAAATGATTTTGTAGTCTCTGCTTGGTCTGTGTCTGAGTCGTACATGTACGGCTGAACGCTGGTCCACTCACTCATGTTGCTTCTCTCTGTCTGCCTGTCTGTTGCCATACACAAAGCGGGGGAGCTCTTGGCTCCGCCCCCTTGTTAAGTTGGGCGGGAGGTTGAAACTAATTTTCATGTGAAGCAACACGCCCCTAAAACAACGAACTGTGTACACACCCCCAAAATGGCACTTTAACACACTATAATAAAAAAACCTGAATTGTGTTTTGAACTGAACCTAAACGAACCTAAAGCTCATTAACAAAAAACAGTTAAATGAACGCGGAGGCAAGTGGAAAAAGCACAAAATCTAAATGAAGTAATTTTAGCATGCCAAAGTCAAATTTATGCATAAAAAATATATTTTCCCAACAAAAAAATTGTGGCTATTGAAAATGGCGAGTGGCTAGTAATGGTGGAAAACTACTAGCCACAGTGGCAGGTGATCCAAAAAGTTAATGTCAAGCCCTGCGTATATCGTATAAAAAAACTAAACATCACAATCTCAGCTTTTTTCCCCAATATCGTACAGCCCTAATGCAGACTATAAAGACAAATGGAGACTTTGTGTTTTTTAAAGACAGACAAACAGGAGTGAGGTATGACACCCATACGGGGAACTCTCTGCGCTGGTGAAACTGGCAATAATGCAGTGGTGCTGTCTGTCAGAGTGATGAAACAGGCGCCGGCAGGAGTGTGAGGGTTATTTTAAGAGTAGCGATGGCTAACACACACACAAACACACACACACACACACACACACACACACACACATACACACACACACACACGTCCATGCAGCTGATGAATGAAGACCTCTGATAGAGAGCCTGAAAGAGACGCACAAACCAGGACTAACAGCAGAGAGAGAACCAACAACATGCTAGCGGTGTTTCCACACAACTAATTTTAAGCACATTATTAATTATTCCAATAAAAAAGCTTAATAAATGCTTAGCATAAATGTTCAAAATGCACATAACAAAACTTGTGCACACAACTGAGTATGATAACCGTTTTATTTGATAAGAAAAAATGCACATAAACTATGACAAAGCAAATAAACTCCAGCATGCGCATCAATAAAGTGATGTCATTTAGTTTGAACAGATGAAGTGATGATATAAATGTGTGTGATGGGATGCATAAATAGATAAAACAGCATTTCCAGCACATTGTAAAACATCTGATATGGTGTTCGAGTCATTCTAACATGTTAAAACTGGAAAGGGGACAACTTTAAGGCATTTTAAAGTTTGAACAGATTGTAATCGTTCATATGATTGACAGCCTAGTGGTTTATTATTAATCGCATTGGAGTAAAGGGTTTGCTCAATAATTGCACAATTTTTCTAATTGTCTTTTTACATGTGGATTATTACCATAGACTGTAAAAGATATGGACTTGGTATCTGTGACGTCACCCATAGGTTTCTGAACAATGCAAAAGAAGCTACAAGTAGGCGCGGCCAATCTGACCACATGTGTTTGGTTGTACACTATATTAATAAAGTGTCTAGACTTTTAAAAACACTGTTGTTATACATTGAACCACTAAGCATTGTTCTTATGACGTTTTGCTACAGGAGGAAAATGCTAATTACTTCCAAACACTTCAGATATAGTCTGTGTTAGTAAATCCAAGGCTATTGATGAAATCCAGGCATAACACTGTATGACAGTGTTTCGGATGACTGTTCTAGAGCCTACAGCTAATCAATCTAATGTGCATTACAGATCTAAAGAAAAAATATATACATGATAAATTATCTCAAGTAAAACAAATACATTTATAGAGATGGTGTATAAGTATACAGTTGAAACCAGAAGTTTACATACACTCTAAAAAAGGAACATAACCATTTTTTTTAAAAATGTCTGATGGTAAATCATAGTAAACATTTACTATTTTAGGTCCGTTGGGATTACATAAATCATTTACATTTGCTAAATGCCAGAATAATGTGAGAATTTGTTTTTTTTTGAGAATTTTATAATAACTTCTAGACAGTCAAAAGTTTACACACATTTCCTTGGTATTTATTAGCTTTGCTTTTAAACTGTATAACTTTGGTCAAATATTTTGGGTATCCTTCCACAAGCTTTTCACAATAGTTTTAAGGAATTTTGGCCCATTTCTCCTGACAGAATTGGTGTAACGGAGTCAGATTTGTAGGCTGTCTTGCTCGCACAAGCTTTTTTAACTCTGCCCACAAATTTTCTATAGGATTGAGCTCAGGGCTTTGTGATGGCCACTCCAAAACATTCACTCTGTTGTCCTTAAAGCACATTTTAAATAATTTGGCAGTATGCTTAGGGTCATGGTCTGTTTGGTAGACCCATTTGTGGCCAAGTTTTAATTTCCTGGCTGATGTCTTGAGATGTTGCTTCCTGATGCCATCTATGCTGTGAAGTGGACCAGTCCCTCCTGCAGCAAAACAGCCCCACAACATGATGCTGCCGCCCCCATACTTCACAGTTGGGATGGTGTTCCTAGGCTTGTAAGCTTTCCCCTTTCATCATGAAGAAAGAACATTATGTTGAAATACTGAAGCAACATCTCAAGACATCAGCCAGGAAATTAAAATTTGGCCACAAATGGGTCTTCCAAACAGACCATGACCCTAAGCATACTGCCAAATTAGTTAAAATGTGCTTTAAGGGCAACAGAGTGAATGTTTTGGAGTGGCCATCACAAAGACCTGACCTCAATCCTATAGAAAATTTGTGGGCAGAGTTGAAAAAGCTTGTGCGAGCAAGACAGCCTACAAATCTGACTCTGTTATACCAATTCTGTCAGGAGGAATGGGCCAAAATTCCTGCAAACTATTGTGAGAAGCTTGTGGAAGGACACCCAAAACATTTGACCAAAGTTATACTGTTTAAAAGCAAAGCTAAAAAATACCAAGGAAATGTGTGTAAACTTTTGACTGTCTAGAAATTATTAAAAAAAATTCTCAAAAAAAAAAATTCTCTCATTATTCTGGCATTTAGCAAATGTAAATGATTTAGGTAATCCTAACGAACCTAAAATTGTAAACGTTTAGTATGATTTACCATCAGACATTTTTTAGAAAATGTTTATGTTGCTTTTTTTTTAGTGTATGTAAACTTCTGGTTTCAACTGTATATGCACAAATATTATATTGTATAGCTTCCTATAGAACATATTAATCTAAATGAGAGATTTGTTAGGCGTGAACTTGTATATATTGACCACTGTAACTGACATCTAGGGGAAATGGTCGTGCCCAACTGAGCCTGGTTTCTCTCGAGGTTTTTTAAATCTTCGCTTTCGCCAATTGGTGAAGTTTTTTCCTCGCCGCTGTCGCCACTGGCTTGCATGGTTCGGGATCTGTAGAGCTGCGCATCGATGGATTTGCTATTCAGTGTTTGGACTCTCAGTAGTGATTATTAACCCACACTGAACTGAGCTAAACTGAACTGAACTTAATCTCTGAAAACTGAACTGACACTGTTTCAATTCACTATAATCTTCCATGTGAAGCTGCTTTGACACAATCTACATTGTATAAGCGCTATACAAATAAAGATGAATTGAATTGAATCTACAACTAAAACAGCCGCATTTTTCCTCTAAAACATATGCATTTATAAGTGGTAAAGTCAGAAAGCAGGCTGTAGAGCAGAAGTCTGCAGTGCATTCTCCTGATGGCAGCATTAGCTCTACATTAAAGCCGTTTTGTCGTCACTCGTTTGCCGTTTTTAGCAGCAGCAGTAGATGATAATAAAGGCCAAGCGTCAGCCGTCTTATTTTTACCTTCTCGCAGTCGTTCTCTGTGAATTTGCTGAGCAGTCGACTTCTCTGCTGCCCTTTCAGGTTCCTCAGCATGGAGGCGATGATGGAGCACACGTGTTCTGCAGAAAAACACAACACCACACTTTAAATGTGCTTATTAACCACGGTAAACCACTGAGAAGAACGTGATGTCCAGAACACAAAACCAACAAAGCATTAAGAAAATCCTCTGCACGCGCACACACACGCACGCACACACAATCACTGCAGATTAAAAACAAGCGTAAACGTTTCTCTTGTAGCCGTAGGAGTCAATGCTGGTGATTTATGATAGTTCCAACTAGGATTTTTCCCTATGAATTCAGTGTAAATCTTAAAACTTATATATATATATTTTTTTTTTTTTTTTCTCTCTGAATTCTGAGCAAAAATCTCTTAATTCAGATTTTTCCCCTTAGAATTCTGAGTTTAAATCTCCCAATTAATAATTTTTTTCTAAATTCTGAGTTTAAATTCCCCAATGTCTTAATGTTTTTTCTAAATTCTGAGTTTAAATCTCTCAATTTATTTATTTTTTCTGAATTCTGAGTTTAAATTTCCCAATATATTTATTTTTTTTCTGAATTCTGAGTTTAAATCTCTCAATATATTTATTTTTTTCTAAATTCTGAGTTTAAATCTCTCAATTTATTTATTTTTTTCTGAATTCTGAGTTTAAATCTCTCAATATATTTATTTTATTCTGAATTCAGAGTTTAAATCTCCCAATATATTTATTTTCTTCTGAATTCTGAGTTTAAATCTCCCAATATATTTATTTTATTCTGAATTCAGAGTTTAAATCTCCCAAAATATTTATTTTCTTCTGAATTCTGAGTTTAAATCTCCCTTATTTATTCATTTTTTCTGAATTCAGAGTTTAAATCTCCCTTATTTATTCATTTTTTCTGAATTCAGAGTTTAAATCTCCCAATTTATTAATGTTTTTTTTCTAGATTCTGAGTTTGAATCTCCCAATATATTTATTTTTTTCTGAATTCTGAGTTTAAATCTCCCAATATATTTATTTTTTTCTGAATTCTGAGTTTAAATCTCCCTTATTTATTAATGTTTTTCTGAATTCTGAGTTTAAATCTCTCAATTTATTAATGTTTTTCTGAATTCTGAGTTTAAATCTCCCGATTTATAATTGTTTTTTCTGAATTCAGAGTTTAAATCTTCCAATTTATTAATGTTTTTCTGAATTCTGAGTTTAAATCTCTCAATTTATTAATGTTTTTCTGAATTCTGAGTTTAAATCTCCAAATTTAATGTTTTTCTGAATTCTGAGTTTAAATCTCTCAATTTATTAATGTTTTTCTGAATTCTGAGTTTAAATCTCCCGATTTATAATTGTTTTTTCTGAATTCAGAGTTTAAATCTCTCAATTTATTAATGTTTTTCTGAATTCTGAGTTTAAATCTCCAAATTTAATGTTTTTCTGAATTCTGAGTTTAAATCTCTCAATTTATTAATGTTTTTCTGAATTCTGAGTTTAAATCTCCCGATTTATAATTTTTTTTTCTGAATTCTGAGTTTAAATCTTCCAATTTATTAATGTTTTTCTGAATTCTGAGTTTAAATCTTCCAATTTATTAATGTTTTTCTGAATTCTGAGTTTAAATCTCTCAATTTATTAATGTTTTTCTGAATTCTGAGTTTAAATCTCTCAATTTATTAATGTTTTTCTGAATTCTGAGTTAAATCTCCCAATTTATTAATGTTTTTCTGAATTCTGAGTTTAAATCTCTCAATTTATTAATGTTTTTCTGAATTCTGAGTTTAAATCTCTCAATTTATTAATGTTTTTCTGAATTCTGAGTTTAAATCTCTCAATTTATTAATGTTTTTCTGAATTCTGAGTTTAAATGTCTCAATTTATTAATGTTTTTCTGAATTCTGAGTTAAAATCTCTTAATTTATTAATGTTTTTCTGAATTCTGAGTTTAAATCTCTCAATTTATTAATGTTTTTCTGAATTCTGAGTTTAAATCTCCCAATTTATTAATGTTTTTCTGAATTCTGAGTTTAAATCTCTCAATTTATTAATGTTTTTCTGAATTCTGAGTTTAAATCTCCCAATTTATTAATGTTTTTCTGAATTCTGAGTTTAAATCTCTCAATTTATTAATGTTTTTCTGAATTCTGAGTTTAAATCTCTCAATTTATTAATGTTTTTCTGAATTCTGAGTTTAAATCTCCCGATTTATTAATGTTTTTCTGAATTCTGAGTTTAAATCTCCCAATTTATTAATGTTTTTCTGAATTCTGAGTTTAAATCTCTCAATTTATTAATGTTTTTCTGAATTCTGAGTTTAAATCTTCCAATTTATTAATGTTTTTCTGAATTCTGAGTTTAAATCTTCCAATTTATTAATGTTTTTCTGAATTCTGAGTTTAAATCTATCAATTTATTAATGTTTTTTCTGAATTCTGAGTTTAAATCTCTCAATTTATTAATGTTTTTCTGAATTCTGAGTTTAAATCTCCCAATTTATTAATGTTTTTCTGAATTCTGAGTTTAAATCTCTCAATTTATTAATGTTTTTCTGAATTCTGAGTTTAAATCTCCAAATTTATTAATGTTTTTCTGAATTCTGAGTTTAAATCTCCAAATTTATTAATGTTTTTCTGAATTATGAGTCAAAATCCTCCAGGTTTGAGTTTCCCCTCTGAATTTAAATCTCTCTGCAGAACAACACCACACTTTATTGTGCTTAATTACCGTGGTAAACCACTGAGAGGAACGTGATGTCCAGAACACAAATACAACAAAGCATTAAGAAAGTCCTCAGCGCGCGCACACACAATCACCTGCTGATTAAAAACAAGCGGAAATGTTTCTTTTGTAGCCATCAGAGTCAATGATGAGTTCTGATTTCAAGTAACTGATTTAGATTCCAAGTTTACAATTCAATTATGATTTTTGCCTCAAACACATTTTAAATCTCTAAATTAATATTCTCTTTTCTGAATTTTGAGCTGAATATTAATTCAGATTTTTGCCCCCTTGAATTCAGTGTTTAAATCTCCTAATCTGTATTGTCACATTGTTTTCGTGACAGAAATTTCCTCACTGCAACAGAATGACAGTGACAGGACAAAAACACAGATAATAAAAGAAATAAAAATCATTTTGGAATGAATAGAAATTAATTAATTAAACAATAAAACGTTCATGTTTGATATTGTTTCTCTAAATTCTGAGCTCAAATATCTCAATTCTGTGTGTAAATGTCTTCAGTTAGATTGCTATTCTCAATTCAAAGTTCACATTTTAATGATATTTCATATCATTATAATACATCTTTCAATTCTGAATTCTGAGGTTAAAATGTATCAATTGTGTTCTTATTTTTCCTGTGAATTCTGACATTAAGTTTCTCAATTCAGATTTTATCGCCTGAAATCTGAGTTTCAATCTCCCAATTCTGTCCAAATGTTGTTAAAATCTTGAAATTTTTCTAAGATAATGTGACTTGACTTATCTTGAAATCCAGACTTTCCTGAAATCTTAATTACCTTGTAATAAAGTTTTTTTTTTTTTTATAATTGCTAGTCTACATTGCACTATTCTGGCATGTCCTCTTAAAACTGAATTGCAGTTTCCTTGCGAATCACTTTATATCAATGTAATGCCTCCATCTGGAATAAAACACTTCAACTATTCTTTCCAAAAAACCTGACAGAAGATGCATTCACTGAACAAATGCTGCATAATAACACGCATCAAATGTTCCCTTCCTGCTTTTAAGATTAAAAAAGTGCAGCATCACAGAGTTAAAGGTTATAATTGACTTAAAGACATAAAAGCAGAAATTGCAGTGAAATGTTGAGGCTGGAGTCTTCTTTAAAGAACTGCTGATGATGATGATGGTGATGACACTGAAAGCTCTAGTCCACATGGAGAGAAGTGTGGGAAAGTCTCCTCTATAAAACACACTGATGAAGATGCATTAAAACTGAGCGAAACACAGTCAACATCAAATATGATCTGACTTGTTACTTCACAAACACAAATAAACCAGAATGAGCAATGTAGATGTAGATACTGTATAGCTAGATTTCAAAATATATTGCAAAATTGTCATTTAGTAATGATCTTCTGTATCTTTAATATATGGTTCTATCTTAAAATAACACGTTGATATGATAACAGATACAGCAGGGAATATAAGTATTGAACACGTCACCATTTTTCTCTGAAGACATATTTCTAAAGGTGCTGTTGACTTGACATTTTCACCAGTTGGTAACAACCATAGAGTGTAAAAGATATAGACGTAGTATCCGTGACGTCACCCATAGGTTTATGAAGAACCCAAAAGAAGCTACTAGAGGGCGTGGCCGACTGTCGCCATTTTGTTCGCGCGTCATCGCACCAACCCCGGGCATACCATACAAGGGCAAAGAGGCGGAGCGTGAGCGGATCTACAGACGCCCTGCTTAGACGGGCTTTCCTAAGGGAGAAACGCTTAATACTTCATCACCTGCGACTCGTTTGTGTTCTGACCACATGTGCTTGGTTGTACACTTTATCAATAAAGTGTTTAGACTTTTAAAAACACTGTTTCATAAGCAACGTCATAAGCGCAATGCTTAGTGGCTCAATGCATTACACATTGAGCCACTAAGCATTGTGCTTATGACGCTTTTCAACAGGAGGAAAGTGCGAATTACTTCCAAAAACTTCAGATATAGTCTGTGTTAGTAAATGCAAGGCTAATTATGAAGTCCAGGCAGAACACTGTATGACAACGCTTCAGATGACTGTTCTAGAGCCTACAGCTAATAATCTGTCAGATTCTGGAATGCATTACAGCTCTAAAGAACATTATAAAGGATAAATGATCTTAAATAAAACAAATACATTTATAGAGATGGTATATAATTTCACTCACCTGGCAAATGGGGGCCACGTGAATGGCTTGTGAGCACAATTAAGTGCCCACAGCATGCCATATCATCTGATAATTGTAGGAAATAATTCCAAAAGGCAGCAGACTGTGTAAAGCCACATAAAACAACACAAAAATACGATGAATATGCCGAGATCAGCGGCTAATCAGCCGTAATCAGCTGAGGTGAAGTGACGGCGACCAGCGAGACCTAGCTGTCACTCAAGTGACCACGCCCTTAATTATGCAAACTTAATATAACCTAATATAAAGGAAACGGATGAGTTATAAAAAGATTCACCCCCCTCACAGTTGTCATGAAGGGTAATAGTAGCTATATGAACCAAAATCGTTCTTTGTACCAGGCTGTAAACACCTTTTTTTATGCTGTAAAGTTGGCCATTCTAACAGTGGGCTCAATAGAAATTTGCTCTATTATGGAGCCAGGACTAGCGGAATTTCCATGAATTGCAGTTTCAGTTACTTCCGTATTGGCTTCCCGAGGGGGAGTGTGAGGTTGCCGCTTGGTAACAACCAAAGAAATCCATATATGCAAAGAAAAGAAATCCAATTAATTTACAAATGAAGTTCTGTGTAATACAATGAAATGACGCATAGAAACAGTATTGAACACATGAATGGAGGTGTAGTTCGGCAGTGAAAGCCCAGACAGCAGCTGAAATCTCTCAGTGGTTCTTCAGCAACCCTCTGCCCTTCCTCAGTGTAAATGAATATCAGCTGCTTCAGTCCAACATCTACATTAACAGGAGGATGAAGATGAAACCATGGTGGACATTTCAGCAAGACAATGATCCAAAACACAGCCAAGGAGACTCTCAGATGCTTTCAGAGAAAGAAAATCAAGCTGTAGAATGGCCCAGCCAATCACCTGACCCAAATCCAATAGAAAATACAAAATAAAGCTCAGATTTGATAGACGAGACCCACAGAACTATCAAGATTTTGACACTCTGTTGAAATAATGAAGAAATAATGTAATAAAAATCCTAAAAGGAGCAAATCAACATGAGTTTGTCTTTAAAAACGATAAAAAAAGACATTTGAGTCAAGTTTATTAATGCAAGGGACTGAAGAACATAGTTGAAGACAAAAATATTTGTTTTAAATTCTGTTATCATCACATTTTTCCAAAATGATATTTTTTTCCAACACATTTTTAAACATAATAGTTTCAATAACTAATTTATTTTGCATTTACCATGATTGCAGTACAGAATATTTTAGTTATTCTGCAAGACACTAGCATTAAGCTTTATGTTAGATTTAAAGACTTAAAGGTGCTGTATGTAAGTTTTTGACTCTTCTAAAGCATAAAAATACCATAATATGTGTGCAGATATTTAAGAAACATCCCAAGTGAACATACTTGTTTAACTGAAAAACAATGCTGAAGTCAGATATTCTGCTTTGAAAATGGGTTTTCCGTGCCGGAACGCTGTCTTTATTTATATAAATTTCATATGCACGATGCCAGTTTAGCCAATTATATGTCAGAACCCTGGGTTGCCTTGTATGAAAACAGCGTATTTCATTCATTCATTCAGAAAGACTCTGAAAGCATGCGTCCGTGACCAAAAAGAACAGTATGGGAGACAGATGCAGTTCCACATGAGGTTATTAATTAGCAAATTACATAAATATTACGAAAGTAAACATTAGGTGAGCAGGTTACATTGTAACCGCGTGTCCTAACAACACGCTGTGACGAGAGAGGCAGTGATCAGCTATTTGGCTGTTTGCACCAGACGAAACACGGCAGAAATTTAAATACAGCCTTTCAGAAGCACAGAATATGCACTCGCTCACGAAACGGTAAGGTTTAGAATCTATTTAATACATGTTAACCCACTTTAACATCAATGTAGATGCTGAATCACTCATATGTGTTTAGTTCTAAAGTTCAATTTCAGACGGTTTATTGTATTTTCAAGATCTGAGGTGAACTTTCTGCTTTCAGTATATGGCAACAAATGCCATGTAAAATGCATTCAAACTCGCATTGTTAGCATTTAGCACAGAATAAAGCACACAAGGGTTACCTGAGGTGATCTAGCTGTCATAGGTTTCTGTTGTTCAGCTGTGAGAAATAGAAGCCATTTCTAATATATCAATTCGAGGTGTTGGTTAGGACAAAAACTCCTTTTAATATGGAAAATATTCCCTCTATCGCGTGTCGTTGCTTTTATTTAGAACACAGTTTAAATCACTCGCTCCTGTACACAATCTGGCATCCTAGCGTACTTTTATTATGATCCAGGAGTGCAATACCTAGTTCAACCACTGGGTGTCTAACTTACATACTGCACCTTTAACTACATACAGTAAATAGACAAATCATTGAAGAAAAAAAAAACACTGGTTTGTTCTGTAGCCAACCAAAAAATGTAGGTGTTAATAAAGGGGGTTAATATTATTGACCTTAAAATATTTAGTTTAAATGTAAAAACCAGCCAAAACTAAAAGAAACAAGACTTTCTCCAGAAGAAAAATAGAAAATACTATGAAAAACATTTGAAATATTTAATAAAGAATGAAAACTTCACAAGAGAGTTAATAATTTTGTCACAAATCTGACTCTTATCAGTCTTTTGCTTTGTTTATTTAGTTCATTATTTAACTTAAACTGCTGGAGGAGTGTTTGAGTAGAGTTATAGCTGACCAAAAATCCTTTAACGTCTTGCATAACGGCAGACGCAGCAGAGTCGTTCTTCATCAGGCTAGAAATCAATATTTAAACGTTATCTCACACGAGCACTCACGACCTATAATCAGACGGCCTTGATAAAACTATTTAATTTGGCCTGGGCCTGAAACCATCGCTGAATACAAATGAGACGGCATGAGCTGAAACATCAGTCGCGCATCTCTAAACGCAGGCTAATGGCGGATGGAGGAGACGCATTAATCAGCAGAAAAGCTCACACATACACACTCTCACACAGGAAAACATCAGGAGTGGGAATCCTTAGGGATTGCATCTGATCCCGATTCTGGGAGTCTTGATTCGATTCCAAAATTATTCTTGACCTACAGTTGAAGTCAGAATTATTAGACCACTTGTTTATTTTTTTGCCCAATTTCTGTTTAACGGAGAGAAGATTTTTTCAACACATTTCTAAACATAATAGTTTTAATAACTCATCTCTAATAACTGATTTATTTTATCTTTGCCATGATGACAGTGAATAATATTTGACTAGATATTTTTCAAGACACTTCTATACAGCTTAAAGTGACATTTAAAGGCTTAACTAGGTTAATTAGGTTAACTAGGCAGGTTAGGGTAATTAGGCAAGTTATTGTATAATGATGGTTTGTTCTGTAGACTATTGAAAAATATATAGCTTAAAGGGGCTAATAATTTTGACCTTAAATTGGGGTTTAAAAAATTAAAAACTGCTTTTATTCTAGCCGAAATAAAACAAATAAGACTTTCTCCAGAAGAAAAAAATATTATCAGACATACTGCGAAAATTTCCTTCCTCTGTTAAACATCATTTGGGAAATATTTAAAAAAGAAGAAAAAAATTCAAAAGGGGGCTAATAATTCTGACTTAAATTGTGTGCTTTTAAATGATGATTCATGTTTTAATATGGAAATTATTTATAAATTATTTATACTATCACTTTGCCTTTCCAGTCATATTTATTTTCATAGATATTGTAATAAAGGAGTTGTCTGACACATCTGAGATATTTAAGCTGAATTCAGAGGGCAAAAATCTGAATTGATAGATTTAAACTCAGAATTCAGAGACAAAAAAAATCTAAATATGGAGATTTAAACAGAATCCAGAAGAAAAAAAGTCTAAATGAGAAGTTTAAAACAGAATTCATATGGAAAAAAACTTCAACAATTGATAAAAAATTTAAATGTAAACTTAGAATTGATGATAAATTTGATGTTTTTTGCTCGCTTAATGCATCTTCATCGGTGTGTTTTATAGAGGAGCTTTTCCCACACTTCTCTCCATGTGAATTAGAGCTTTCAGTGTTTCCACCACCATCATCATCATCAGCAGTTCTTTAAAGAAGACTCCAGCCTCAACATTTTACTGCAATTTCTGCTTTTATGTCTTTAAGTCAATTATAACCTTTAACTCTGTGATGCTGCACTTTTTTACTCTTAAAAGCAGCATTTGTTCAGTTAATGCATCTTCTGTCAGGTTTTTTAGAGAGAATAATTGAAGAGTTTTATTACAGATGGAGGCATTACATTGATATAAAGTGACAGTACGTTTGTGTGTTACAAAGATTTATAAGATAACTGCATTCAGCTTCAAGACGAAATGTCTGAATTGTGAGATATAAACTCCCAATTATTGTTAATTATTGATGTAAACTAAAAAAATCTAAATGAAAAGATTTATCCAGAATTCAAACAGGAAAATCAGAATTCAGAAATTTAAAGTTGAATTCAGAGGAGGGAAAAAAAAAACACAAAACGTAGAAATTTATACTATAATATAAACAAGATATTGTTATATTTGTCCAATGCTACATTAGTTATTTTTACACTTATTTTAAACTGCATGCTGATTTTTATTTATTGATTTATTTAGTTTAGTTAATTTATTCATTTATTTATTCATCCATTCATTCAGTAGCGAGAAAACAGTTAAACAGAGCATCTGCAGTGCGAGGATAAAGAACGAGCCTCCTCCATTCAGCCTCTTTACTTTCTCTTTACTTTTCCTCTTTACTCCTTTACTTTGGTGGAGTGGGGAAACGGTGTTGTACTCACTCCACTGAACACATCCATTAGCAGGCATAAATTAGTCTAAGCGCAAAGATTTGGTTTAAAACTATTTCTAAATTCAGTTCTAATTTCCACCAAAAGAATAAATGAACAATAATAACGAAGTGTGGTCAAACAACTGAGTTATCTCTAAACACACATCCTGTTCTTATGCCCCATATGGTGATGCAGACGTCTCCAAAACCCCACAGGTGGACAAATCTAAACTAGTTTTTATTAAAACAAATATAAATATGCATATAATAAATAATACTGCTAATAATAATAACATTGTAGAAATGCAAATTGTCATGAATAAACTAAAAGTAGCTAATTGAGATATATATGAATATGAATTTATATGAAAATATATATTTTAAGGACGGAAAAAATATGCTCTGCACCGCAGTGCATGGTCTAACTGGGTTGTGCTTATCCTCTTAATGAGTTATGGGTGTGTTTTGAGCATAACGTGCATTAAACCAATCAGAGTCTCATCTCACATTCCCTTTAAGAGTCAGTTGCGTCAGGCCATGGTGCATTTGCTATTTACATAGCGGACTTTGTAGGTAGAAAACCTGAACGCTTCACTAGCGAGAAAACAGTTAAACAGAGCATCTGCAGTGCGAGGATAAAGAACGAGCCTCCTCCATTCAGCCTCTTTACTTTCTCTTTACTCCTTTACTTTGGTGGAGTGGGGAAACGGTGTTGTACTCACTCCACTGAAGACATCCATTAGCCGACATTAAAGCGCAAAGATTTGTTTTAAAACTATTTCTAAATTCAGTTCTAATTTCCAGCAAAGGAATAAATGAGCAATAATAATGAAGTGTGGTCAAACAACTGAGTAATATCCAAACACACGTCCTTGTTCTTATGACCCATATGGTGATGCAGACGTCTCCAAAACCTGACAGGTGGACAAATCTAAACTAGTTTTTATTAAAACATATATAAATATGCATATAATAAATAATACTGCTAATAATAATAACATTGTAGAAATGCAAATTGTCATGAATAAACTGAAAATAGCTAATTGAGATATATATGAATATGAATTTATATGAAAATATGAATTTCAAGAAAGTCCTTTTTTGAGATGTAGCTCAATGTTTCTTACAAATACTCAGAATTCAGAAGGAAAATCAGTATTGAGAAGTTTAAAACTAAAAATAAAACTAAATTAAAGATTTTAAACTCAGAATTTAGAGAAAATAAATGTAAATTTAGAAATATTTACTCAGAATTAAAAGAAAAAAAAGAAAGAATCTGAACTGAGAGACAGAGAGCTCTATTTTAACGATCTAAGCACAAAGTATAAAGCAAATGGCGAAAAGCATCAAGGTCGTGTCTGAATCCACTTTTCCTATTTTAAGGACGGAAAAAATATGCTCTGCACCGCAGTGCATGGTCTAACTGGGTTGTGCTTATTCTCTTAATGAGTTATGGGTGTGTTTTGAGCATAACGTGCATTAAACCAATCAGAGTCTTATCTTACATTCCCTTTAAGAGTCAGTTGCGTCACGCCATGGTGCATTTGCTATTTACATAGCGGACTTTGTAGGTAGAAAAACTGAATGCTTCACTAGCGAGAAAACAGTTAAACAGAGCATATGCAGTGCGAGGATAAAGAACGAGCCTCCTCCATTCAGCCTCTTTACTTTCTCTTTACTTTTACTCTTTACTCCTTTACTTTGGCGGAGTGGGGAAACGGTGTTGTACTCACTCCACTGAAGACATCCATTACCCGACATTAAAGCGCAAAGATTTGTTTTAAAACTATTTCTAAATTCAGTTCTAATTTCCAGCAAAGGAATAAATGAACAATAATAATGAAGTGTGGTCAAACAACTGAGTAATATCCAAACACACGTCCTGTTCTTATGACCCATATGGTGATGCAGACGTCTCCAAAACCTGACAGGTGGACAAATCTAAACTAGTTTTTATTAAAACATATAGAAATATGCAGATAATAAATAATACTGCTAATAATAATAACATTGTAGAAATGCAAATTGTCATGAATAAACTGAAAATAGCTAATTGAGATGTATATGAATATGAATTTATATGAAAATATGAATTTCAAGAAAGTCCTTTTTTGAGATGTAGCTCAATATTTCTTACAAAAACTCAGAATTCAGAAGGAAAATCAGTATTGAGAAGTTTAAAACTAAAAATAAAACTAAATTAAAGATTTAAACTCAGAATTTAGAGAAAATAAATCTAAATTTAGAAATATTTACTCATAATTAAAAGAAAAAAAAGAAAGAATCTGAATTGAGAGACAGAGCTCTATTTTAACGATCTAAGCACAAAGTATAAAGCAAATGGCAAAAGCATCAAGGTCGTGTCTGAATCCACTTTTCCTATTTTAAGGACGGAAAAAATATGCTCTGCACCGCAGTGCATGGTCTAACAGGGTTGTGCTTATCCTCTTAATGAGTTATGGGTGTGTTTTGAGCATAAAGTGCATTAAACCCATTGGAGTCTCATCTGCACAAGATGTTTGGCCATAGGAGAAATGGTCATGCCCAACTGAGCCTGGTTTCTCTCGAGGTTTTTTAAATTCTTAACTTTCGCCAATTGGTGAAGTTTTTTCCTCGCCGATGTCGCCACTGGCTTGCATGGTTCAGGATCTGTAGAGCTGCGCATCGATGGATTTGCTCTTCAGTGTTTGGACTCTCAGTAGTGATTATTAGACTAAACTGAACTGAACTTAAACACTGAAAACTGAACTGTCACCGTTTCAATTTACTATAATCTTCTATGTAAAGCTGCTTTGACACAATCTACATTGTAAAAGCGCTATACAAATCAAGATGAATTGAATTGAGTTGAATCATCTCACATTCCCTTTAAAGGGCCACGAAACCCCCCTGTCTCAGCAGGGTGTTTTCACACCTCTAGTTTTTAAAAAAAGTCAGGAAAGTGGGCGTGTCCAGCTCTGGGAGTGTGGGAGTGTCGGGTGAGGGAAAGAGGGAAGGACTTGCAAAGAAGGGCGTTTCCATTTGGGCACGCGCTGAGTTTCACAAGCAAAACAAACACACAGACGCAGTATGTTTGATACCGCACGGCGAATGGGAGAAAACAATCCTCCGCATTTCTCTGTAACTTATGTACTCGGTAGGTAGCGTCAGAAAGCCGTGTGTGTATAGACTATCCTGTCACAAAAAGCGGCGAAAATCCTGCACAACGGGAATAGTTTGTTAACATGTTTACACTCGGAGAGCAGCATTTACAGCAGATCTTTCAGTCTATAATATTGTACTGTAATATTGCAGTGATATTAACATACTGTAAACTCAGTAACTAAATCATTTTGACTGAGGTTTGTCTTTAAAAACTGAAAGAGCACTGCTGACGATACGAACTAACTTTGCAATCTGGGTTAAACAAAGGGCTCTGATCACACACACTTACCAAATCTGTAGCGACAGGACAATCAAACTGGAGCTGTGTCTTTTTATTAAAAGGAGACGAGCGGCAAATCCGGATTTCACCATTTCCAGATGCGAAAAGCTCTCGGGTAAAAATGTTCCTTACAAACGCGTTTCAGTCGCGTGCACTGTAATCCACACGTGATTCCAGCAGCTCTCTCATAGAGGGAAAATGAAAACAAACCTTCATTGCAACACCGACGACCCGTGT
>LR812541.1:51874080-51876580 GCA_903798195.1 Danio kyathit
ACTTTTTGTCATAATACATTACGGTTTGGACTATTTTTTTTTCATAACCTTAATGTAAAGCTAAAATTAAGATATCGGCAGATACGTCATATTTAATAACAATAAAGTGATCAAAATGTCCCTAATGAAAACATCATTAGGCATGATTAAGCATGAGCTCGTTCTTCATCAGACAGAGGTGCTTTAGTTACAGTTCAAGAAAATCCCTCAAACAAAGCGGATTATCACATTATCAACGTCTGAATCTGCAGCAAAAAGACGGCTAATTTTCAATAATGAAGCCATTAGCAAAACCTCAGAGAGCGCAGAACAATGATCCGACTCCAAGTTTCATTTCAACGGGGAGAATTAAGCGAGCTCTGGAGATCAGCGCAATTACAGCAGCGCTTTTGATCCAATTCAGCGCCGCGATTCCTGCATTATTACCAGTCCAGCGGAGATTAAAAACCAGTTAAAAGACAATCGCTTGGCATAAATGAACCACTGCGTCTCTCCTCTGCCATTAGTTCGCTTTACGTTTTGCAAATGAGTTTGTGTCTAACGTTTGTCCTGCAACTCTCTGAAGGATGATTATTCTGTTGAACACACTTCACTTGGACAAACCACCGCAGTCATTTACAGTAAAATCACTCACAGAGCTTTATGAAGACTAATAAATAATCTGTCACACAGAACGACAGACACTTGACCAGACTGTAAAAACGGCCGTGATTTTAATGGTGAAAAAAAACTCGACAGTGAAAACGGTTAACAGCGAGTTTCCTTAATATATATGGTAAATAACTGTGAATTAACTTTACCAGAATTCCCTGCCTGCATTGGTGAAACAACACTGCAAAACTGAATCAAATATGGTAGCTTACTGTAGATTTAAAATGCTATTTTAGGGTTTCTACTAGGGGTGTAACGGATCACAGTTGATCCGTGATCTGTACGGATCACATCCCACAGTTCTGAACGCAAGTGACCCGCGGATTAATAACGTTTTTGAACGTGTAGGTTAATCCAATATTTATAACAATTGGAGAGAGATCACCTCCCACGTCATTCAAATCA
The DNA here is from genome assembly GCA_903798195.1 of Danio kyathit. Lineage (NCBI taxonomy): Eukaryota > Metazoa > Chordata > Actinopteri > Cypriniformes > Danionidae > Danio > Danio kyathit. Next base: position 51,875,137 of record LR812541.1, read on the forward strand.
AGCGTATGAAAGCATTCTGGCATGCCTGTAAAATATAATGACGACGGAAAAGGTCGTGGTAGGACCTAAATGCTCTCTTAGGTTATTAATTAAAGGTGTTTTCGGTCACTGCTCGTTTAGCCTGCATTAATGCGTTCAAAGTAAAGCTGCACAATTAAACATTAAAAGATTGTGATCTCAATTTAAACCCGCGCAACATGAACGATAAATGATAATGATTTGCAGATGTTTATTAATACTTCAAAGTGCTGCATTCAAATTTGCGTTTGATCGAGAGAGATTCAGTTTTTACACTTTCCCAGTTTGTTACAAACACTTAAAATTACACAGAAGTACTGGGAGAAAAGTTTATAGCTCAGATATAAACACTGATGTTTATGGTCAAGATTAAAATCAGCGTTTAATGGAACTTGACGCTGGTGAATGTTGTAGCAATTACATTGTGTAACCAATGGATGGCGACAAACAACCATCAAAATGATGTCACTGAATAAGTATAATGAAACATTAAGTTTTACGAGTGAATTGTTGAATCATTAATTGAAAATAAATATGATCTGTTTTACAAGATTTCTATATTTAGCATTATTATCAACAGAAGCAAAGATCATTTTCCGTATTGAATATTTTCCTTTTTTCAGCTGGTTCTCTCTTGATTTTAATTTTTAATAAAATTACAGGTTCTAAGTTCTGTTTGTTAACACTAGGGATGTGCACATCGATGCTCGAGTACCGATATTTTAACTATATTTTAATAACTTCTGCACAACTAAATGTTTGTACGGGATTGTCAATATCGCTTTGTAAGACTTTACACTAATCTCTCTCTCTCTCACACACACACTAGAATAGTATTATAATATATAGTATATTAATAATAACTAAATAAAAATAGTAATAAAAATAAATAAAATAATAAATCAGAATAATAAATCAGCTCTCTCTCGTTGCCATTAGGTGAATAAGAATAAATATAAGTGTGTGTGTGTGTGTGTGTGTGTGTGTGTGTGTGTGTATCTGTGCAGTGTGTATATACAGTACGTATGTGTAAGCAGTGTGTATTTACAATATGGATGTGTGTACGTTTATGTATATATGTATATATATATATTGTGTGTATATATATATATATATATATATATATATATATATACAGTATATATATATATATATATATATATATATATATATATATATATATATATATATATATATATATATATATATATATAATACTCAGTATTTATAATACTCAACATATTTATACTGTAATACTCAATAGTGAAATATATATATATATATATATATATATATATATATATATACACACATATACACACAATATATATATATATATTTATTTATTAAGGGTGTAACGATACGCGTATTCGTATTGAACCGTTCGGTACGAGACTTTCGGTTCAGTACACATTATAAACCGAAT